>JAIGNY010002361.1:1337500-1460000 GCA_020152595.1 Chiridota heheva
TACAAGTAAGTGATAAGACTATAATAAAGCTAATGTACATTAAGTGGAACAAATTATTAGAGCCGAAACTGAATACAAAGAAAATAACAACAAACAAAGTTGGGAGTGAGGGAAGGTCTATGATGTGTAACTAATCCGGCTTTTTGAATTAAGTTCTTGTCTTTTGTTAAGTCCGTATGGCTGCAAAGTGTGTAATTGGGCTGTCCAATGTACCTCTCGTGTAGGCAGCTTTCTTTCGGTGTTTATATATATATATATATATATATATATATATATATATATATATATATATATATATATATATATATATATATATATATATTCTCTGCTTTGAATAATCTTTGCTTTTTCTAAATCATCGTAGCTTTTGGGGGAATTGTTGACACCTCAATTTTGGAAAAGCAAAGAATAATTGAATGATGAATGTCTCGAATTTCTTGATCCGGAGTGAGATTCAATTGCCCTGCCCCATTCGCCACACTTATTCTTCAAGTAAACGAATTTTTGGAAGATCGTTAAATAAAAATCATTTTACAGCAAGACATGATGAAGATCAAAAATTGCAAGACAATAGAAATTCTCCCTTCCCCTCCCTACTTCAGCATTCTCACCCGTCATGATTAATATTCTTCCGTGGAATGGACTTAAATAGGACCACGCCACTATTTCATAAAAAAAAGGGGGTGAAAAGGGTAGGACTTGCTGACATCAAAGGCTGCTTCACCAATCGGGCAATGTTATATACTTGTTTTGGGGTATCAAACTGTCAAAGAATTTAATCATATTTCATGTTAAGGTATCTTTAAAAAAGGAGGAACACTCTTTTTGGAAAAAGCATGTTCCCTCTCAACTTCTCTCGAACGTTTAAGAATAGGTTACACAATTTTATAGACCGTGAACACAGAAGGCATCAAAACAAGCATAACAAGTGTTCATTGTTTCGAATTAACGATTACAGTTTGATAAATTAATTAGATTAGGTTGATTTTCCCATGTAAATCGTTTATCCCAAATTCAATCCATTTATTTTGTCCTTTTTCAATAAAACAAATACAAAAAGATTCTACATAAAAATACTGTCTTCTGTGAAGGAAAGTTGTCTTTTTTCTCCATATTACAAATTTGACAGCATTCTTTGAATGATCTTTTTTTTAAAACAATTTGTTCTCATCTGTCAGAAAACCAGTCAATCGCTATGGACCTTTTCAAACCGAGGTAAACCGAATGTTATTTCTTCAGTTCTTCGACCAATCAACTGCTGCGAAATTCTTTTACTGTTTCCCACCCAATCAGGTGCAATTTTGGAGGAAAAATTTGTAAGAACGATGTGCGAGCGTATTACCTTCCTGTATAACGCACGTATGATAAGTGCGTTGGAAAGCATTTTGTATGCATACCGAGCGTAAATTGTTCAGATGGTCAAGATTCTCCCAGTGTTTGCTTTGACGGAAAAAATCCTCCAGTGTACCATTGGTCCATGAAGGATACGTACATTTCGGCCATGTGACATTATTTGAATTAGTTTTCCAAAAAATGCCGATTCCGATATGAAACGGTCCATTAGCTGATTGGCGTCATGTCTTGATTTTGTATCACACATCTCTCCTGATTATCATCTATCCGCATTTCACTCTTTAATTTAATCACATCTCTTCCAGAGAGGCTTTCACAGTTAGAATGTCCAAAGAGCTTAAGACAAGGTGTTACTCTATCAGTGTTACAGCCTCTGATATATTGTAAATTTGTTTTAAATACATTTATATTTAAATTTCAGTTATATCGTGGCACTTAGATCGTTGCATTAGGTATAGTTTAAACCAACGTATAATTGGAATTAGAATTATGTTATTATCTAAGCAAAATGTACAGTATAATCATCAGTTTTTCACGTTGAAAATATTGCTAACCGTATATTACTATTTGCGTTTTATGCTTCACCAAAATCCAAGAACAAGTTAATATTTCCCTAAACTCGCAGGAAAGTGCAAAAGTGCAAATATGATCGTTTGTAACGCTTGACGATTTTTAAGTATAGCCTACGGTACATTACAACAGTGAAATATATCATTCACAATGCAAGCTTGCAGTTGATTCTGAAAAATTAATTCAGGTAAACTAAATCCCTTATGGCGATAAAATTGAATGTAACGTAAGTAATATTTAATTCATGAAAAATAAAAAATCAGTTGAAATTACAGGAATACATGTGAAGATTGTTAATAGCATCTGCAGGAAGATCATCGTCTTGCACAAGCTAACATCACGTTGAAGTTTTTTTTTTTTCCTTAGCAGTGAAATAACATGTTGATCATGGTCCCAGGTGTGAAGACAGCAAAACTTTGGTGAACAATTATTTCAATATACATTCAGGATATCTCCCATAAGTTCAAATTTCAAATTCCACCTGAGACTTGACTTGCAGAAAGAAGTCATGATAAGAAAGGAGCCAAAGAGAGGGTTAATATTTTCTATCCGTCTACACATATGTGATAATAATGGAAGAGGTTTGGTTTGCTTTGTTACACGTGATAGCAAAGTCATCATTCACACTGTATCCATTGTTTAGTTACACTTTTGTTTGCGAAACTATTTTGTATAAAACATCGCTTAATACAAATTTCGAAATTAAACAAATTAACAAACTTAAACAGACGAAACCTGTTTCAAAGATCCACAATTGACGGCATGCATCAGTTGTTGAGCTGTACACAAACAACATATTGGTCGTTTAGGATTGGATTAGGTTCAGACTAACGTGAGTAGAGGAGAAACGAACCACTTTTTCATTTGATCAAAAAAACTCTGCATGGATAAAATTTTCCAACATATCTTGAATATATTTAAAAAACCCAAAATTAGGCAATTTCAAACCAATAATGGGGTCCAGTAACTACAAATTATGTGACCAAAAATCGACAAATGATTGGTCTTGTCTTGGGGCCCACCGAGCTACAAATCATTGGGGCCCACCGGGAAATTCCCGGTATCCCGGTGGGCCACGCCGCGCCTAACCGAACATTAAGCACTCGTATGCGTGCATACCCTAAAAGATTACATTTCTTCATCGATTTTTTGTTTCAATGTGTTTCATATAATTCAGTTAATATAACTTCTCACACAAACATCTCGGCAGACGTCAAACAAGATTGCCACATGTCAGTTGGCTCTTATATTGGCAAAAATTGACGAATTTAATAGCAAAATATGAGCATTAGATTAGAATATGAAAGAATACAAAATAACGTGTTATTCTTTTATTCATGATTGATTGTTTTCTAAGGCTTGAGCGTTTTATTTTTTTCTCGTTATAATTCGTCTTCCGAGAGCATATTTCACAATTCCGGAAATATCAGTAAAAATTGAAGCTGCTATGTTCATATTTATGTAGATTTAGGAAAATATCATGGGGCCTAGCGAGGTTCCATTAATGAATCAACCTATCGAGAAAAAAACGACATGTTTTTGACTAAGATACACAGAGCAGAACTTTATAAAACACAATAACAAAGAAAATAATTCAATTTGGCACAGCAATGGTAATTGTTAGCCTATCCTTCAACTAACCATATGTTGAGTGGTGAAATTCAGTTTAAACAAATATTCATCTCAGCTTAACAACTTTAAATTATTCTATTCAAGGCTTATGATGCCTAATTAATGCTTACTCAACAATCAGTGTTAATTGAAGACGATTTGCGTTTGAATACGACGTTTATCGAAACTGTAAAAACGTTTTTTGCTGTAACGCACTCGCAGCTTGATGTTCTGCAATTTGAAGGTTAAATTTGTAACTCAAGCAAAATTCTATCTGAAATGAATTGTGACTTTTTATGGAATATAATTGCAAAATAATTAATTTTCCAGTGTCCAGGTAGTTAGTGGAATAAGAATTGCATTCAATTTCGAATAGTGGAAAATAATTTACCAATGTGGGCAAAGACACCACATTTTGCCAACTAACATTTTCCGATTTTTCAATTTTGGAAGCCAAATTTGCTTCAAAATAACCATAAAAAGAATGATTTGATAATAATTCTGGCCCTCGTCCTCCAACATTAACGAACTAACTCATTTCGAACAAATTAAGAATATAATTGCAATGCAAGCATTTCTATGTCAATGGCATAGTTTTTTTCTTCTGCAGAATGATATTTCTACATATCCACGTATTTTCATACTTATTTAGTTGCGACCATTTCAGGAATATCGTTCTTAACATTAGCTTTTATTAGTCAGTCAGTGCTATGCCAGACAGTTTCTGAAAATTGGTTTCGTACACAGATAGACTTTTGTAAACTGAAGAAACGTATTTTGATGTAAACCTCAGAAACTTGTTAGGAAATATTTCAGAATATCATCACTTATTGTGTCTTCATTTTTCGCTTTCACAAAAGAAACCGTGTATAAGTTTGATCACCAAGTACCAGTACGGAAATAATTTAGATGCAGTCGGTTGCATACTTATGTTTTCATTTTCTATAATAGTTAGATGGAACAACACGGTTGTTGCATCCCATGGTATTGCCATTTTCGTTTAAAAATGGAAATTGCATCCTTTATAGCAAAATAATACTAATACAACGAAATAAATTTATTTCTTAAAGGAATATTCCCATGAAAATTCATTTTTATGTATCTGATACAGAAATTTGCAAGAAACAGATTGGCAAAAAAACATATTAGTATCTCATTCTTAAGAAGTTATTGAACTGTAGAGATTTTCTTGCCCTCATAAAAATAACTTTTGTACCGAGTTACTGAGTCGAAGTCATGATTATGATGTCATCACAGCACTTACTGTATGTAATTCTTTGAAAATTAATCACAAATTTTCATAATTGAAATATAAAATACAAGAACAAGTGGAAAGAATTATTGTAAATTTTATTTTACACTATTCCTAATAATTTTGGAAGAAAATGTTCACAATCATTTACAAAATACGAAAGTTAATATTAATACGGATATTGATTTTTAAATAATAAATAAAAGATAAAACAGAAGTGCTGTGATGACATCATTATGATTACTTAGACAAACAATCTCTTTCATGCCGACAAGAACAATCTTTAAATTTCAATAACTTATTTTTACAAATCTCTTTTTTAGTGTTGTCCACTATCAAATATATTAAACATAAAATTCCATGGGAATATTCCTTTTAACATCTTGAAATCGTATACTGTTACTCACATAAGATGATATTTCAAGACTTTCAGGAAGTGAGAAGAAACTGAATACAGAAAGCGATCCTAAGAAATAGGCTTTACTTGACATTATCATGTCAGAGGCTTCAAGAAAACCTTATCTTATATGTTTTCGGCATTATTAACTCACAACGGTCTGACCGATGATAAGATAGCAGACAGCTGAAGAACAGTAAAAGAATATCTCCTGTCATCTCTCTGATCTGAAAGCTTTCACAATCATCTAAGAATGACCCAAAATGATTATGTATTAGATCAGAGAGTTGTGTTGGATTTACTTCTGACGTTGTTAAAATCTTAGACATTCATGAAAATTCATGCGTCAGCAAATGGACATTATTGTTTAAAAAATAAGGTTAGGGTAGCATTGTATGGGTCAGATAATGAAGAGTATAGATAAAGGAACAAATACAAACTTTCGTTGTAAGGTGGATCTTCCCTTACAACTTTAAAGCGTAAGGAAGGCTTTGATAACTTAAATAGCATCTACTATATTCTATCTACTGTTCACTTATTGAGTAATAAACACCCAATTGGACGTGCAGATAGCAACATCAAACATGTTTGACAGTTTGAATAAATAACGAAGCATCCCGTAGCTTTTGTGTATATTAACCAAAAAGTTTTCTTTTTGTTCAAAAAAGTGTTAATATACTTTATGATAATATAAATCCGAAATAATTAGCTGAAAGTATGTTGAAACGCGACTACTGACTAACGATCGTATACAACAACATAAAATTAGAACTTTCCTCCAAATTCCTCCCACATTTAAAGAAAGAAGACGTAAGTGCATTGCCAACAGATATTTCACATGGCATTATTTCATCTAATAATGAAAAATTTGAAAAAGTGCAGTGTTTAAATTTCCCGAGCTCTAAATTTTTCAGATTCTAATGTGTTTTTTCGCCAAATTTGAATTTATATAGATGCATTGTGGGATATTTTGTGAAGGATCTCCTGACCGGTAGACCAAAACTGTTCTCTAACCAGACTGCAGGTTGTGTCTTCGTGTATTATATAATTATTTCATGTCTAACTCAAAATCACTTTTTCCAACATAACTCATAAAGTAACGCCCTATTAGCTAGTGCCTCCTAGATGTTCAAACTATTTGCAGGGCTGGCTATCTTGCACGATAAAGAAGACTCTTGATATTCGCTGATAATAAATGTAAAGCCGTAGTTAAATGAAAATATTACTGAAATTGATATTTTAAAAGTCAAATGTTAAAGGTGAAATAATGACTGATTAAGGTTCAAAGTTATATCCTGATACATTACAGTTTAACAGTTTAAAGATCAAGGGGGAAATAATTTTGACCTTAAATGTTGCATTTTGTAATACCTTTGCGAGGGTGGGCCAATAGTAAGGTATACGTACTGTATGAAATGTTCAACTGCAATTATGTGAAAGAAAATTGGTAAGAAATGTTTCCTTTATAGAAACTACATATATGTTAGCGAGGTAACGACATGCTAAGAATGGATGAGATTAGCAAGTCGATGGATCGTTTTGTGAATGTTCTGGAAGTAAAACTGGTCAGTAGCAACAAATGTGATACAAATATAATCAAAATTAGTGTTTAAATTAAAATTAATTGCCCCGAGAATCTCATTTCAAGATTTACAAAGCAAATCGTAAAAATATAAACAATTACATTGTTTAGGCTAAAATTCTCAATAAAGTAGCTTGAAATTTGTTTTTGAAAAAGTGCGAGAATTTTTTTAATCCAACGAGTCGGGGGAAATGTCACTTCTATAAGGTCCCGATGCCTATAGGAGATTCAGTGAGAAAAAGAAAAGTCAACAATAATCTGCTGCTTCAAATATTTTGTAACATTTTTTGTATTACAGGTAAATTCAAACCAACACTTTAAAAAATATACCAATTTTGGGAGCTCGTCTTTGATCCCGGAGGGCTTCACAATTTATACGTTATTTTTTCTTGTAAAACTACTTTATGATGCCCAATTCAGCGTATAAACGTTTTATTTTCTTATATCGACATATGATATATGAAAAGTGGAGAGTTGCGCTGCTTATTTGTACGTATACGTAAAGAAACATCAATCACACAAGTTTAAAACCACGCCCACACCCGCAAAGTTCAAGAAAATTTAGAATTTAGAACTTAAGTTGACGTTAGGACAATTGATGGGTTCAGGGTAAAATTTTGCCCTCACATATCAGTGCTTTCTGGTTCGATAGAATTATGAAAAAATATATATGCTAATTCAAGTACCTCTAAGACTTGAGTAGGTGCATACTATATATTTATACCTCATGCTTAAATATATATGTATGCATGTGTGAAAAAACACCTGTATGACATTGCATGTGCTTCTTCAGGATTGCGAAACCAAGTCCCCCCGAATTATAAAGAGCATTCAAAGCAAAGCAAAAGTTGATGCCACAATAATGGCATACAAGAGCCACATTTACTGCCTTGTGCATTTATCAATCTGAGATGTAGTTTTAAAATCACCTTAATCAACATTGCAACTTCTTTATCTATTTGAAATATGTTACCTCCGAAATGATTGATCTGAAATGAGATAAAGATTTTGTTTAGGTATTTTTTCCAGTTCATATCTAAATAGGTTGTATCGC
The DNA here is from genome assembly GCA_020152595.1 of Chiridota heheva. NCBI lineage: Eukaryota > Metazoa > Echinodermata > Holothuroidea > Apodida > Chiridotidae > Chiridota > Chiridota heheva. Next base: position 1,345,320 of record JAIGNY010002361.1, read on the forward strand.
CCGATATGTCTGATACTATTTATAACAAATTATATACTATACTCACTACTATTACAAATACTGCCATGCAAAGTTGGAGTTGAAAATAAAGTATTCGACGATAAAAGACATATCATTTATCGGTTTGATAACACGTCATTTGAAAATACAATAATAATAAGGGTGGATATCAAACTTGCTGTTTGCGTCATGTTGACACAGATGCGTTCACAAAAACATCATATTTAAAGAAGATGTATCGTCTCATAAGTAAATTGTGAAGAAAAAAAAGTGAACGCCACCGTAATGGTAACCTTACTTGCGGTTTTCAATTTTTCTTATTGATTGAGAGAAACATGTCATGTTTACGATGGCAAATGTAGGCCTCATATCTGCATATGGTCGTTCCGGCTGATTTGTGATCGATAACATCGCAGATTTCCGACAATCAGTAGGAAAAAATTGGAAAACTAGAAGTAACGTTGCAAGCACGGCAGATTATGGGACGATAACTTTCCTTTAAATCAAATAAAGTGAATTGCTCTTGTAACGTTGTTGACATTGTCACTTACATGAATCTGAACAAAATTGCTAAATTCGTAACATCAATTATGTGCGGTGAAATGACTTTTTGGGAAAAATTATATTCATCTATTCTTATTAGATTTTTAACTTAATTTTCATCAGTATAAAGTGTAATTTCCTTTGTGAAAATACAAGAATTTAATGAAATTCAAATGACAATAAGAGTGGCAATTTGTCTTTGAGAGATAGAGTGCAGTTTTCATCTGGTGGAATTGCGCAAGGATTGCAAAGCTTTTTCCTTAGAAGTCGTTTGTAGAATTAAGGTTCTGATGACATCTAGAGGTAACTTGAGCTACATAATTTGAATTAATAGAATAGACCATTAATACAGCAAAACCTCCCATCTAAATCAGTTAAAAATTGACCGTTTTACAGCATGTGTAATTTTGGGCCTTATGCGCAATACTTTGTGACATAGGCAAATGAACACGTCTTTAATTGTTTATGTAAATCTTTTGTTTCAATCTTCTGTGTAATATATTTTGAAGGTCAATATCTGATTCCATTCAGATATTTCAAACTTGATTATATAAATAGGACAACAGATAATCAACAAAGAAAAAATCAAACTTATAACTGATGACAGTTTATAGAATTATTTAAGCATATCGAGCTTTCGTGCATCTGATGACACCGCAAAGTTCGGTAGGATTCTAACATCTTAAACAATTTCGGTTGACCATGACTAAAAAACTACACAAACGTTTTCAAAGATATAAAGGGCATTTTACTCAGAACTTCATTTTCTTTCACAAATGTAAAATGATTGTCAGTAGATCTTTAAACGTTGCAGATTTTGTTTGTTTTGAAAAGGACCTTTCTCGATTTTTCAGCTGTCTACATTCAGTAATCAATTGCCAACTCAGTATGGGAACGAAAATACGTATCCAGAGGGGCAAGGCGTAACGTCCCTACCATTTATATATTGTAGGGGGAAGGAGTAACCGCAACTACTTCCTTCAGATGGCAAGGTGAAATAAAATCAACAGATTTTTGCAATAAAAAAGGCTGATTGAGGATTTGATTTAGGCTTTTGTGTGAAATCAGAAGAAAAAAAGTCATTTATTGAATGCGGGGTCATTTTGCCCCTACCTGAATTTACATCACATTTCATGTTTGTACAAATTTGGTTCTTAAATGGTCGGTGCATACTTTTGAAAGAGATGGTATTGCGTCGATATTTTCCATCATTGACAAATACAAATACATCTGGAAATTGGTATTGTATTTATCACGCTGAATTAATTTCGGAAGATAAGTTTGTTTTTCAGCCTCCATGTTAACCTTGTTCATCACAAATTTTGTTATACGCTTAATTGAAGGTTAAGTCTGTTATGTAAGGAGCTATGTATGCACCTTGTAACAAAATTGAACTGATATAATAGGTTGTTTCCAAGAACAACCTAAGTAATTTATTACTGAAAACAATTCAGGTTGTATCCAAGAAGATTTTTGAGTGCGTGTTAACCACAAACACCGCAAGCGCAGCAAAAAAACAGTTAAAAAGGATATTTTTGTTCATTTGATTAACAAAATCCTGTGTAGCTTTTTGTCCCTTCAAATGAAATTCGGCATACATAATATTCACTGCAAACTATATACACGTATGGAGTGACTGAATCTAACATTATTTGAAATCTTTCAAATACACTTATTTTGTCAGAACTATCTGAAAAGCTTGAAACACTGCTTTACTTGTTAGGCTCGAAGTGTAAGGCCGGAGAGATATTGGAAGGATCAGTTAAATTCCTTCTTTGATGTAGAAACAAACTTTTTGTTATTTTTGATGAGCAAAATATCCTATTTCTTTCATAAGTCGTCTCTATAAAGAAGTTGTTCTGTATTATTATAATTCTGTTGGTGTGATTAAAGTTGTAATGCATCTTGGCACAAGGTATTATCTTCACTGGATCCTTTGAAAACAAGCATAAGGTGATCAAAGGTTTGATTCATAATCACATCACTTCTTCCATTTGAAGAAAGCGCCCTTTGAAACACGGACGGGGTGAAACTGCCACTGTCATTTTCATCCTCTTTCAAGAACATTCCCTCAACAAGTTGACCATGTATTACCAATCATTTGGCCACAAATTTTGCTATAATACGAAGTGCAGTAACGAGGAAATGAAATAAGAAACGTTAATCTTTTCATTGACCGCATGTCAGTGTCACGTAATCGTTTATGTGGTTACTAGAAAGCCACAGGCACAGAAAACTTGGATTCAAGGGGCGGATCCTGTAATGTTCAAGGTTAAATACGAAAAGTGTCAATTGTCTAGAAATCATGGAGCAGCCAAAAAACTATACATCTAGATATTTCGATAAAAAACCACTACCGCAGTTGAATGTCCTTACAAATTTAAATAAATCAAAAACAAATAAATAAACTCTACCATAAGTACTTTGCTTGAGGTAACGAACGTATGTTGATTTTTAAATGCATTATCGTCCCGGCCTTGATGCGTGTAGATTAAATTAATAATTTTTAGCTATTAGAGACAATTTGAAAGATGGGGATCGTGTTAAGATCACAAAGGTTGAGAAAATAAAGAACTTGCATTTACTTACGTGTTGAACATATGCAAAAAATTTGCAAACTATTTTCCCATGATTCCAATCTCCTAATATGTATTGATATGCAGTTATTGGAACACACAGAACGAGAAACATGATATCGCTGATAGCATTGTTCATTATAAAGAAGTTCGTTACTCCTCTCATTTTCCTGTCTCTAAAGGTAACAAATATGATAGAAAAATTTCCCAGCAGTCCAACAATAGTGATAAGTCCAAATATAGGTAGAACAATTATTTTTTCAACGTTGCTACTAGGTGTATCCTCATAAAAATCAGTTATATTGCAGCAAGACTCATACTCATAGTCTGAGGAAAAACCGCAGTCCAAATAATAGGAAAAACTGCCAGAAAAAGAGAAGCTCTCTTTTAATTCGAAACCCATGTCAAGTTCTAGCTCCATATTACAAGCCAATATTAGTTAGCACTTTACATTCCGTTCAAAAAGCAAGGGATAAATATCCTGAAACCGTATCCATAAACAGAAACAACGATTTCTTTATCGTTAATTTCACAATTATCACTGACGCTGAAACATCAGCAATCATGAACAGCCTGACAGCAATGATTTCAAATTCATGAATAGCAATGATTTCCTTCCAACACAGAAGAACTGCATCGATTGAAAGTACTCGTTTTAATGAAATGTAAATTAAACTCTTCACACATGAAGTTTAAAGTTGAGATTTTGTGGTCAAAAATTGAAGATATCAATTTAGCTTTATTTTTCGCAGTAATTAAATATAACAATTTATTCAAACAGAAGTAGATCAGTTGATAATAACCTTGGCTGGGTGTCTTTTTCACATATGAATATCATCCACCTCGCGCGAACACAAAAAACTTTGTAGACTTCGACCAATGGTAGCTCTACGTCTTCAAGAACATAATTTTACATGCTATTAATGATATTTCAAAAGAATTGATGACATCGTTTTACCATCGGTCACCGGGCTTGTCCTTTGTAATCGTCGTTGTTAATTCTTCTGGGTGATAACTTGCATTAAATCCCTTTATCTGAAAAGAGGACGGAAAGGAATATATATGTTTTCCGGTTTCCAAATTATAATTAAGATTCTCTGTTCGTTCTGTAGTTACAACGATAACACGTTGCACTAAAAACAGATATAACAGATGAATAGAAAAATTGACAGCATTTGACGTCTATTTGAAAGTACACAATTTCTGTTATAGTATATAACAATATAATATTATGTCAGTCATATATCTCTAGGCAGCAGCTCGAGATCGGCGCCATGAATTTTAACAGTTGTTATTGTATTTCAATACTGATTCCAAAAAAATTCGTTAATGCATGCAATATTGGAACACTACTTTATTTACATCATCTTTCTCTTTTGTAATTTGGTAAAAGTACAAATTCTATATACAAGTAATCATACACTCACAGATTCACCTGCGTTTACACCAGTATGGAGATCAATCAATACTATACATATATTGGTATATTCTGCAAAAGATTTGATTACTAAAAAAGTTGCAGTACGATATTTTTTGTCGTACATTTTACATTAACTGTAATAAGCAATTCTTGATCAACGGCTATGCTGTAACGAAGAAAAGTTTTCATATCGCGCTTCAATATTAATCTATTCAACTGCTTTTGAATTTTCACATTAACTCTCTTCAGGGAACGTTTGATCCTTTCTAGCATGTCTTATCTTTCATGATAATTTCGATAATCCTAAGAATTGGGAGAGAGGAAATATCATCAACAAGCAAATCATTGCATGAAGAAGTTGAACCGGCCTGCAATGGAATGGTAGCAAGAGGTTTCTTCGCTCCTACTGATAATTATCAATGGCAAGCTTGATCTGTTGATATGCGTTACCTAACACGTGCTAGATTCGTAATTGTAAACAAAGGGTTCAATATATCTTAGTAGTAAACACATTAAAGGTTGAATACGAATTTAAATACAGCTTTGATGTTTTAAATTGATAAGCAGGGAGGACTTCCAATCTCCTACTTCTAGTGAAACCTGGGTGTTCCTTCCGCCAATATTTTGTGCAAGAACACAAGCAGGCAAGGAGTACCTAATCACGATCACGATTTCACTCAAACACAATTGGACGGAGTTGACTGATGATACTGATAAGACAACAGTGTGTATACTTTCTAGTGTCAACAATGTATTGATCGACTTAAAATATGTTGCTCAGTATAATATATAGATATCACATGAGCATTTGTCCCAAATTTGTGTTACAAAACGTGCACTGTTAAATCAATGACAGACCCTCACAAGCAAGGACATGACCGAAACGCACCGTCAAGCTCCTCCTCAAAACAACATAATCTAGAAAGAAAAAAGCTGTAGGGGTAGTATCTCTTCACGATAAAAGGAATATTTAAACAATGAGATTCTACTAAATGTCAAGATGCTACTTCAAAGGCAGATTGAATATGACCAGAGAGATTTCAAATTTAGACAGTCCCCCTGTCAGGTGTGTAAAGAACAAACCACTTTTTCATAGTTATTTTAATAACTTAATTCTCTCCAGGTCTGATTAGGGTTCAGTTACAATGGAATTATGTAAATCCTAATTGTGTCTTTTTCTTTTCTTTTATATTCTAAAGGTGTATCTTTTGACTTTGTTCGACAGTTCAAAGCAATAATCATTAATCTAATGAGGATACCATTCATATTCAAGTTTGATTAAGGACATTATTTGACTAAAGCGCATTCCTTCCACTTTCTGCTTCGTGAATAAATTTATTCATGTGTATAAATTACCAGAAGTGTTTTCGATGAAAAGTCAAGATTAACTTATTAATATTAAATTAGTATTAGTTTAAAAGAAGATTTCAATTATTGAACAGATTATAGACGCATCATCTTCTTTTCAACAGCACAGCATTTCTATGGAAAGGCTTGTTATTCAGAAGGTCAAGACATGTTATATTTTATTTTCGTTGTATTTCACGTATACGTCGCTTTCTAATCCCTGAAGCAACTAGATTACCTGTTCACGTATTTGTTTGATCTCGTATTGATTATGCAAATAGTATGTTTTACTTGGAATCAATTGCAAATTGCTAAACAGGCTCCAGGATGTGCAAAACAATGCAGTGACAATTATTTTCAATCTACCCCGTTATTCACATGTGACACATTTGTTTCGTGAACTGCACTGGCTGCCAGTAAAATTGTCTTTAAAATTTCAGAATTTTGTTCAATTCATTTTATTTGTCTGAACCTTTTACTCCGTATACACCAAATCTGATGATTTCCTCGTGTTCTTCCAATCTGCTTTTGACCTCATGATAAGTTTAGATTAACGTTTTTGGAATAACGCTTTCAAACGTTCCCTTAAAACCCATCTTTTCAAAGTTTCTTATGATATATAAATATCTTTGTCTAGTTGTGTTTATTTTATAGTACAGTATCTCTGCTTTATGGGACTTTTTTATGTCATTACTTTATCATTTTATCACTGTATTTTAGGAGGTCTTTTTCTAACTTTTAAATGTTATTCTTCAGTAACTATTATCTTCATTTGCTTTTTTCAGTGCGTTTTTGCCTTCCTTTTTTTGTATTTTGTATCTTTTATTTTGTTTATTTGTATCGTTTTTGTATCATTTCATATAGTATGTAAAGCGCTTAGAGCTTTTATAAGATTAGGCACAGTATATTTGCGTGCAATAGTAATAATAATAACATTATTCGTTTAGAAATGATTTGCATTTAACTTGTCAAGAGTCACATTAACAAGGCATTCGATTTCAGCCTTAAGGTTTTGCATTTAGAAGCATTATGTATTATTTGTGTTATTGTCTGAGAACTTACATTTCTAAGACCGTCGACTTATTATATCTTCAACTTAATACTTCTGGATACCTGATAATACCTATAGGGTCATAGTGTACCACTTCATCAGTGAATAAATATGTCAAGAGTGTTACAGAGCAATCGCCTTGAAATGTGATCATGCTTTTATGATAAGTGACATGCACTTCCTAATACACGACCGCGACTAAAACAGAAGATCAGCAGCCAATAGAATCGGAAAAAAGGGAACCACGTCGACTGTTTAATATTTATACACCTTTCCTTTTATATCTAATCACTAAATTATTTGAGTTGTGATATCGCTCCCAGAATTACCTTTATGACGTGAAGTTCTATTAAAGTTGAGCTTATGTTCGTTAACAATAGAAAGAAACATTATTTTAATGAATTTTAAACAATCACTTGATTATGAGTTTTTCTCCATTAGGTAGAAGTAGAAAATAGTAGTTGTTAATGGTATCTTTATAGTTACAGGTAAAGAAACTGTAATGCGTTGTATAATGGGCGAGATTTTCCTACCAAAAGTGTGTGTGTGTGTGGGGGGGGGAGGGGGTCAAAGTGAAAAGTTGGGGCAAAACCCCCAAACCATGCTGAAATGCAAAAAATCACCATACAAAAAATACAAATTAAGAAAAAAAAGTCGGGAAGGGATAGCACCCCCCTTACCCCCTCAAATCTCGCCTATACGTTGCATCAGAGTCATAATTGTCGTCAACGAGGAGGAGGGGGTGGGGGGGGGGGGCTGGCGGTGTTGCAGCAAGTATGCACATCTTAGATCTAAGTATATCGAGATAAATTTGTTGTGCACAAGAGGTGGATTGTCGGACACCTTGATCAGCGAGATTTATATTGTGCCAAATTTACACAAAAATGTCACACATGGTAAATTTAGAACCATCTTTAGCTGAATTGCTTTGTTATATTAACAATTTTCAATAGAATTCATGATTTTACCAACATTATCCTATCGCGCTCAAATATTAAGCCTAGTTTAAGATATTTTAAAAACACAAACTGTGATTCATCTGTATTGGTGGGTATATAACGTCTTTTCCTTCCAGCTCAGCTGTATTACATTGCATTCAATATTTGGTACATAGAGTGCATTATTTTGTACTTTTGCTGCAATAATATAGGAGATAATATTTCAATATTAGTATATTACATTAAATACCCAGAAGTTCGCCCTTAAAAGAATGATACCAGAAACACGGATATCACAATAGTTCAGATAGTTAAGGAGATATATGTGGATATTTGATATTTCTTAATTCTAATAAATAACACTTCTGGGTTACCATGACCGAAAGTTTAACAGTTATAAAAGTGTAACATGTTTGTTACAAAGTGAATCGGAAAATGATCAAATGGTTTGCGACGCTTTAACGGGTGGCAATGGTGGATAGTAGGCTACACTGGCTCTAAAAGATTAATACATCGTACGAACATAGAAATAAGAAACATTCTTGTTCAATTTACGTTTCTTTTGTTCCCTCAGGGTAGCGTCAGAGATCAAATCTCGCACAAACTGACAAAAATACAATCTGAATTTAAAATCTGAGCTCTGGGAGCAATTTTGTGAGAACTCGCAGCAAAATATGAAGCAACTGAGAAGAATGACATAATCGTCATGTCCCACTTTTTTTGTATAAGGCAAAGAAGGAATAAAATAAATGTACTGATAGCAAATATATTCATTTATGAATAATGAATTATTTTGTCAAATGATGCATGTTTGTTTCACGACCAAACAAAGTTTTCCAGGAAGTGGGCACTCACTTCCAGCTCTCTCAAGATCATGTCTTGTGACTTATAATGGGATTAGCATAGGTTGATGTGTGAGTCAATAAACAAAACTGATCTCCTTGAAATTTTCGGTGAAGAACCTTTAATATTTACACCAAATGTCATGCAATAACTGTCTCATATTAATCTTAACAAAGCAGAGAGTTATAATTACTTACGACACCTGATTTAACATAAATTTAAGCAAGTAATATGTTTTCAGATATGTTTTCCATAATAACAGGTAAATAAGACAATGTTATTCTGCAATACGTCATACATACAAAAGCAAAATCTATGAAGCTTAAATGCAAATATAAGTATGTAAGTTTAACCTATGAAGAGTTTGAAAAAAAAGTTATTATTTTATAGGCAGTGCGTAGAACCGAAATGACGTCAAATCAGTAGTACTTAAATTGACACCTTAATTGAATGCCCTTTCTATATTTGACGCCATGATTATCGTTCAGGTGCGGTATCAGATGTGGAAAGGTCCTTCTTCTTTTGTTTGGCATTTCTTTATCACCTCCAACAAATCCACGGGTTATTTTTGTTAACCTTTTTTACGGAAATAAAGATCGAAGACGGGAAGTGAAATTGGACACGAACTCTGCATTACACGTGTGTGGCTGCAGGAATATGCAACATACAAGTTTTCAAGTCACAGTTGTCCGAATTTGCGTCATAGTCTCCCAGTTTTGCTTTTATTTCGATTACTTTCAATCTGCTCTTATTCCTGGTTTTTCTTTATATTAACTCGAATTGTACATTAATACCGATTAGGGAGAATTCCCATAGCACATTTAATGTGCTGGGTTTAACATATCAAACTTGAATTTGTTTTTGGTGTTTGAGAAATCTGAGTGTAGCGTCTGGAATAAACATACCGTCAGTCTGGTTTGAAGTGGTTAAAAACATCAATCCAACTCGTAAAAACTGAAACAATGTGAGTCTTACAGCAAATCTCCATTGAATGATATAAGAAAACTGTCACGAAGAGTGAATCACAACATTAATGGTATATTATTACAAGATTTAACATAAGGCATGCGTGAATTTACCTCATCTTCAGTAGAGATAATACACTCGTTTAAGTTTTGACAGATATTGACAGATATTGTTGGATTTAACAGTTGTTACGGAACAAAAATAGAAAAGTAAGAAAAGAATGCCAAAAGATAAAATTAAGATCAGTGGCTTTAAAATTCAAATTAAGTGTATTAAAAATTCCAAGCTTTACAAATATTTAACATTACAATGGACACTTATGTTAATCCATGACCTGACCTGATAGTGAAGATGATGGGCTATCTGCCTAGCCTCTCTTGGGCGACGGTTGACATTTACTTATTCCAGTATATATGATCTAATATCCAGTTCCGCAAAGAATCCTGTGACACGCTTGATGCGATCATTTATCTCAAAGTTTTAAGTCTGTAAAATTGATATTAATTGAAAATAGATTTTTAAGAAATGACTTACATTGGCTGATAAGGAAGCAATGCTTACAATGAGATGAAGCGATGAAACATTGCAATCTTGGGAGTGGGTGAGTGTTGATGGACAGCTTCTGGTGAAGTCAGACTGATTACCGGTGACATGGAGAAAAACGATAGTCTGACAGTGAAGGAAAGAGAGGAGCTAGGGTGGTATACTTGGAATGAAGCCAGAGACATTACCAGAGACAGGATACGTTGGAGAGAGTACACTGCATCAATATGAAACACATGGCCCGAAGAGGCCAGTGGGAAAAGATTGATAGCTCATTAATAGACCGTGAGCTCATTGATAGACTTTAGCAACCGTAGATCTAGATCCACTTTATTATTTATATCGGCATACAGTTTAAGGCAGAGATCTCTCTTATAGTTCAATCCTCAAGCAAAATTTAAAATGTGTATGACTATGATTGATGTGATGATAATCCACAAAAAAGGAAGTGAACCAATTCTCGTCGTAAGAGCACAGATATAATTGTTAATTTAGGAAACCTTGCCGATTGTCTTTAAAACAGCTGCTTATATTTATAAATCTCAAGTTCTATTTTTAGAAACGAGCGTAACCAGACATAGTCCTCAATAATGTCATTAATGTTATATTTAAAAAATTTGAATCTTGTAACGTTCCAATTATAGAAGATTACGTCAGTATGAGATCATCCCGGAATTTTCTGAAAGTGCACCACCAATTTAGAATGATTTTTTTTTTTTTGGGCAATAATAGACGCTACTGGAATGCCCGTCAAATGGCTTGTGAAAGGTCGTATGTAACACTTCTTATATCACATGACACACCATTAAGTATCGTTATGCACCAACATAATTCTCTGACAGTAGCTTGAGATGATGAGATGGTATGATTGTGCGAATATGAATTCTATTTGACGAAGTGAAGTCTTTTCAATATAAAATTAGATGATAAAGACATTTGCGATTCGCATAGATATAGAAGTTGTGGTACTGGCGCTGATAAGCCAAATCAATGAAACATCACTAGCTGGAGATACCAACAAGTAAATTTGACCTCCAACACCTCGTAGAAAACACCATTTGAAACCTATGAGTTCTTAATTTATCACTTTCGTAAAGGCTTCTGAATTACTGAATTAGTTCACAAAATTCAACAGTACTGTTGCTGTGTACAAAACAAAATTATACACAAAATGAAAGTCAAACTTTGGTGAAATAGTTGCGCAATCTATCAAATAGTCTCCAAGTATGTTAAGCGGGAAACATATTTATTCATAAATAAGTTTTTTATATAATATTATATATTTATAACATTAATTAGAATTGATCTTATTTGGTGATAATATTGACGAAAGTTTTCAGGACGAAAAAAGGAAACAAATTTGACACGTCATTGGGGTCCACAAATGTAAATGAATGCATGTAATTGAGCCCAGCACAAGGATTCTTCACTGACCGAGTTTAGTAGGGTTTTTCTTTTACTAGCTTGTTTTTGTTAAAGTGGAGTGTATTCTTAAAGGAAAAACAATTACATGTATACTCATGTCTTCAACACTTTTAACGTCATTATCTAAAGATGGGGCGCCATTCAATCATTGTGCCACAAATAGGTTATAGGATAGATTGTAAACTATGACATCTCCCCCATCAACTCACAATTACGTCGACATGGGAATTAAAACTGGTAAAGCTGATTTCATTTGTAAAAAGTATTTACGTACTCTCAATTCGTGAATAGAAGCAGTCTTTGTCAATTTCATTTGCTTAGTCATGATTTAAGAGTTGAAACTGGGTGATAAAAATCTATCCCTTTTGGGGAAAGAATTTGTGTGTCTTGTTATTTAAGTTCTATCTCATCACATGCCTTGCATTCTAAGACTACGCGAGAACGTGTTGCTGAAAATGGCTCATTTTTTGTGTTGCTATACTTTGTCGAAATAACTTCGACATAGCTTTTATTTATTTTTCTTTCCAACTACATACTGTATGTGATTTGTTTTCTTATTTTGTTTATGATTAAGCAGGAATAATTGTTAAAGCTTAGTTTATGGTCCACAGTTATAAGAGTTAAATCAAGCAGAATACGTTTTAATTCTGGATTTCTGGATAGAGCATGGTATGAATACTTCAGCTCTATTTTATGTGTCTTTTATCACCTTTTTGTTTTAATTAGTTTTAAGAGCATGCGTAACTGCAGTTACGCTTTCATGATTAAGCAGGCATAACTGCTTAAGATTTTTCATCCTAAATTTTTTTAAAATATTTTATTGTATCTTCCTATAATTTTGGAAAACAGGTATAATTGTATTTTTCTAACAGTGCATAATTACATTTCACACTTTCGTCCATGAAATACACTTGTAAGTAAACTGGCATAGGCCTAATTGCATTACACTTTCGTCACTTCGTGACATACGTAACTTGAAGGCATAATTGCTTAGGCTTGAATTTTCTACAATATCGTTGACAGGTGGTAAACATGGCTGAAGAGGAGTTAGATTGTAATGAAGATATCCGTAAGAATGCTTGCATTTCACAGCAAAATACCCTCCCAACCGGCATAACGCCTCTGAGGCTACTGAGCCTAAGAAAACATCTCAGTTTGCCTCGTCCGAACAATTTCCGGTCGAGTACTGTGATTTAGTTGTGACAATTAAGATGATGATGTGTTAGCATTTAAATTCTTGTTATCCAAATCAGCCCCAACCGGGCCTGATGAATCTGAATTTTAAAATTTCTAAAAAAGTGTGGCTCAGGAGTTTTCAGGCGACAAGAAAGGCTCCTCCTTTTCTCCAAAAATTGCCAATATCGAATCCAATTTCGGACGACAAGCTAAATGAAAAGTCTTAAAAGTACTTGAAACCAGAAAATTGTGCAATTATAGATTAGAAATCTAAAGAGACATAAAATCAAGGCTCTGGCAAATTACTGTGGTAATTTTGATGCGTTTGCTATGTTGTCATCGAGCAGCTTTACTGAGCTTAGGTGGTGGTTAGATCATATTGCTTCTGCTTTTAAACAATTGATCATGGTCATGTTCAAGAAAGGCTTACACGTGATGCGTCTATGCCAGGCTGGAGTGCGTTTTCGGGACAACGCAAAACTTGCCCTTTGTGGACCACAAATGAGAAAAACAGCATATAAATCACCCTGAACTTTTCGCTATAGAATTTGGTTAGAAATCTGTATGCCGAAACTATCATGACTCGCAGATACAAATATTTTCTTACAATACCACTGCTGTAATATATATAAATAAAATAGGTGGTATGAAATCGGTTATGTGTAATGACTTAGTGAAAAGTATATAGGTGCGGTATATGCAAAGGAAGATTTGGATTTTGGCAGCCCATCTTTCTGATAAAGCCATTGTTCGGTCAGATTATTTATTAAGAAACTTTAGCGCAAATATACAATGGTTTTTTTAATAACACAGTTTTTCGAGAAATTGTTAATTTATGGGGTCAAGCGTATATTGATTTATTTGCGTCAAAAGGTTTAACAATCAACTTGACCGATATGGTTCATGGGGACTTAACCCCACGTCATTTGCCATTGATGTTTTTAGTATACAATGGACCGATTGTTTTTTTCTAGGCTTTTCCTTTATTCAGCCTGGTAGGAAAATGTCTCCAGAAAGTGGAATTAGATCAGGCGTCAGGGATTCAAATAGCGCCATTATGAACTTTTCAGATTAGGTTCGTAAAGCTAATGGAACTTCTGATAGAACAGCCACTTGTGATACCAATAAGGGACGACCTACTACCCTACCACCTAATGGAGACCTTCACCCTCTAAGCAAAAAGGTGCAAATCTTGGCATGTCGCGTTTCAGGGAAGTATTGCGTCAGCAAGACATTTCGCAACAAACATGAATACAAAAACATAAATTATTTTGGCAGCTTGGAGACCAAGCACATAACGGCGATATTCCACTTCATTGCTTAAATGGCGTTTGTTTTGTCGTGAAAAAGACTTTAATCCATTTCAAATGACTTTTCCCCAGGTTCTAGACTTTTAAAGACTAGGCTTATATTCTGCTGGAATAGCGCAATAGCGCAATTAACACTGCACGCAGTATGTTATCTGCGTTTCTTTTTTATGCATCCACGTGAGATTGGAAAAAAATAATTTATCAAAAAGTTTATGAAAAGTACAATTAAATTACATGCACCCCAGTCCAGATATAAATCTGTCTGAAATGTTTCTATTGGTTTGGATTATTTGAAACGCGCGGCAAATAATACATTTTTGTCGTTGAAATTGTAGACTTACAAGGCAGTCACTTTAATAACTTTCATTTCGGCTGAGATGTCAAACTTTACATTTACTTAACTTGGAAAATATGAAAAAAGAAATCTGATATGTTTATTTTTCATGTCAACGAGAAGGTAAAACAATTACGCCCTGGTAACTTGGACTTTGAAGTGAAACTGCTACATTTCCCTGTTGATAAACTTTTATGTATTTTTTCTGCCTTAGAAAGCTATTTAGATTTAACTTAAGTTGTGAGACAGGAGTCTCAGTTATTCCTAAGTTACTTCAAACCACGTGCTGCTGTTTCAAAGGATAAAATAAGTAGATGATTAAAATGTGTATAGAGGGATTTCATCACGTGACTCTAACTCAACTGGACTCCATTTTGCAGGGCAGCGGTGTCGTTATGTTTCACGCGTCTCTACACGGCCCAGTCACATCATAAGTACAACAAACATACAACATGCTAACCTACCAGTACCAATTAAGCGAATTTTACTAATTGCATTTTTTTGTTCGCATCCGATTTTACTTCATATTTTCCTGAAGTTTTATATACTCACCGGGTATACAAAGAGTAACTTTAACGTTATCGCCTGCTGATTGTTTGTTATACTCAGACAAAGTGCTCCCTGCAAATCATATGAACCGTAGCTTGAAAGCCGTCGCGTTTTTATTCCCCCGCACACATCTATTACAGTAACCAACGGCACAGCAATATTCTGGCTTAATTATCTTACAGAAATAATCTTATTTTACAACATGCAAACGTATGTAAGTCTAATTAAGTATACAGCAGACGACAGTATTTTTGACAGACAAAATGGCGATGTAAACAAAGTAATGTGACCTCATGACGTCAGTTGAAACAACCTTATTGACAGCATCGGGTTTGAATACCGATTTATTTGTTTGTTTATTTAAAGCACATATCACTCGTTCGGTAGCTACTTGAGCAGCCTTTCAAAAGTGCGTTCCAATTTCTAACATTTTTGAAACAGCTGGCTGGAGTAATTAATAATCTTTTGCAAACTTTTATCACAAATCGCTTTAGAATCAGACAATGTTTTCATCCAATCCATCCTCTATGAATGAATGAATTAAAGGAAAGTACAACTTGAATCATTTGATTTATTGATTTATATTAAGTGTTCTTATCTGATGCTTTGAAGTCTCTCGTAGTCTTTAAACTGTAAAATGTAAGGTATGTGATGAGATCTTATAATGAGATCTTATAATCTTATAATTAAACGAACTCAAGTGAAGTTTGGTTAAGATTCTATCGAATCATATGCTAGCATGAAAGGATTAAGTGCCCACCCTTTTTTTTGCCCTGTGCCCTTTTTGGGGTCCAGATGTGAACAACTGTTTTTGAATAAATTGAATGAGGCTTTTTTTAGCAACACGCTCTCACGTAATCACTTCATAATTGGGCATGACTCGATAGAATCTTAAACAAACTTTACTAAAGTTCGTTTGATTATACGATTTTGTCGAAGATGAATTTCATTTCTATCTTGTTTGCCTTTTCTACAAAAATTATACAAAAATTTTTATCCCTGCTTTTTTCACAGATTTCCTCGTCATATTATTCAGATATTATTTTTTATACAAAATAAGAATTATGTTATTTTACATAACTGTTAAAAAAAATAATTTAATTTAGCAAATCGCACTTTTTGATTGATATTCATTCTATATATAATGTTGCTGAGTCATGTAAATATTTCCCCTTAAAGTATGTATCAGTGATTATGCATTGTACTAAGGGTCAGTGGCTACAGTTTTATTATTGAATAAATTAATACCATACATCAAATTCTTACAAAATTACGGAGAATATTTACATAAATTTGTCTGTGCCTTAGTAATCACGTCTACGCTGCTCAACATCTGAAGAACTTTATCCCGAGTTAGAGAAAAGTAAAAACAAATAAGTTTTCTCTCTTCAGCACACTGTTCTCAACTAGTTTAAAAGAACATAGTTAATGCTAATGGTTAAGTTATTAGTAGGCCCATAGAGAAAATTAAGGTTCAAATATACCCTAAAATTGAATTGCGAGTGGAGGTAATTACTATCTCACTCCACAGTGTGCAATGCATATAAATTCCACGAAGTTGCATCTTTAGACCACTATTAAGTGAGGCTTACATCAGAACAATGTGTAAGAAAGTACAGAAAACAATTTGAAATTGTTTTATTTCTCCGTTATAGCATTGCCACCAAGAAATAATAAAATAAAGATGACGGTGCATATATGACCTACCATTTTTTGCGATATAATGCCTATGACAGTATGAATCCCTCTGACAGTATAGGGTTGATAACTGTCTGGTGATCGAGCTGCCTTATCCTTATTTGTTGACACACAAGAAACTTTACTTCTTAAAATCAATTAAGTTTTATTTTGTCTTAAAAAGTAACTTCATCTCTTCAACAAATGAATATAATTCGGATCTAGCAAATACTTCCGAGCCCCTTATCATAATGTAGTCTAATCAGGGTGTGATCTAATTAACCCAAGGAAGTTGAATACGGAACACTTTACCTTGATACTTACAACATATAGCTTCAGGTTTAGAAACTAACATTTTTATCTTTTGTATGTTAGTCGATGTTCTGTTTATGATGTTTAGTAAATTTTGTGCAGAATTTCATTTGCTAAGAATTCAATTTAAATAAACGGTAAATATTAATTACATTATTTCCTATTTCCATGACTCGTAACAAAATCTGTAAGCAATATATAGAAAGTAATAATTAGTAACAACTTTACCAGCCATGAGATTTTAAGCGAATAAGCGTTCGAAGAAATGTCAACACAACTCATTCACGTAAAAAAGTTACTTACAGCTATGTAAGCATTCATAGATACTTTAGACGACCGATTTAGGTCATATTGTTTTGCAAATGAAAATGGATTGCCATGTTTTACCATACATAGGTAAGTTGCCCATGTACAACAGACTGTTTATATAGAGAGCAAACAAGTGTGACGACTATATCCTGATAATGGTTTATTTCTAAACACAAGCAGCATTAACAATGACCGACGAGAAACATATAGTTACAATCGATGACGAAACCATCCGATGTGATTAAACAGGCACCAAGCACGACGAACTCAGGATGCTTGTCTGACACAAGTTTCAAAATAGGTTAAATCGTTAGACAAGAAATAATAACATGCATTGAGAAATATTCTCTTGGCAATTTCGTAGAGTTTTTTCAGAAATAAGCGTACATTGCCGCAATGTAGGAGAAAAACATCATATTATAAAATGGTGAAGGACGGGAGGAAGAAAGCTTCCCCTTCTCTTCAATAAATGTCTTTGCTTTGTCTTCATTTATTTTCTTATTTTTGTATTATTTTTACTGATCCATATGGTTTTAGATTGACTAAAACGGAGCAAAATTTATTTTGTGAATGTATCCTGTTCTCAAAAGTATTTGAATAACCTGCATATTTCCTAACAAACAACTTCTATTTTCAAAATTGATTTTATTGTTAAATTGGACTGGAATAAAGCCTTCACATTACCATTACGCTCCTTGTTTGGTACTTCATAAACTCTACCAAAATAGCTAACAAAATATGTGTCTGCTATTCTGATACAGAGTCTATTAAGTACCAATAAAGGAAAATAATGGTAATGTGAAGGACTTTATTCCAGTCTATTTTAACAATATGAATCCATTTTGAAAATAGCAGCTGTTAACAACGTATTGCCGAATAACACGGTTGTTCTGCTATCTCAAAAACAAGCATTTGGTAAAAAAAATATCAGAATATTAAAACGCCAAACAAAATGTGTCATAATAACGTCAGAATCAGGCCTATTCAAGATTTTATCATTATCCAAACAACCTTGATTGCTATAAGACGAATACTCGCCTCATAGATCCCGAATCTGACGATCTAAGATGGACAATAGCGGAGCGTGGCTTTTGTTTGTAAGAAAAAAACATTCGACAATGAAGGATCTACGGAAGGGGTGCAATGTCAAGAAATTTCCATTCATAGTTTCGGAAAATCTTGAGAGCTAACAAAATATCCATCGCCTTCTTTATCTTCCCTTTTTATTCCCGTTTTTGGCATATTGTAGCGTGACGGAAAAGGAATCTCTTGACATTCAAAGTTTCACGGTTTTGCAAGGGTAGAAGTGTATCTATACAATGGGAGAAAAGTAAAATGGGTTGTGAAATGTATTTTCAATCTTAGTTTTTTTTAATATTGGATAGAACAGGACAAGATAGGGACAAAATACAATAATTTAGTCAGTAGCAAGTGACACTAATGAGCATGGCTGAATAACCATGGAAGGCCCGCTCCCCTGGGGGAGCGGGCATTATGAAGCTCTCGCTCTTTATTACCAGGGAGCACAACTGCGTGCTTTCAGCATGTTCGGTGACGCTGTATTCACGTTTTCTCAGTCACATGAGAAGCGTCCGAAAGTGCAAATTTGTTTCATGTGTGTCTCATATAAAAACAATCTACAAATATACACTTTTTTGAATTGCTATAGCACTTGATTGCCACTTAATGCTTAAAGGAATATGCCAGATATCAGTTTTGTTATCAAAAAGTTTACTTGTTTGCAAGATGGTCGATTGACAGCTCCAGTCGAAAGGGAGAGAGAGGGAAAGAGAGAGGGAGGGAGGAAGAGAGAGAGGGAGAAAAAGGAAGGGAGGGGAGGGAGGTAGGGAGGGAAGGAGGGAGGGAGGAAGGAAGGGAGGGGGAGGGAGGAGGCAGGTAAGAAGGGAAGTAGGGAGGATAGGAAGGGAGGGAGGGAGGGAGGGAGGGATGGAGGGGATGGATGGATAGAGGGAGAGAGGGAGGGAGGGAGGGATGGAGGGGGTGGATGGGTGGAGGGAGAAAGGGAGGGAGAGAGGGAGGGAGGAAGGGATGCGAGGGATGCGAGGGGAGGCAAGGCGAAGGGAGACGAGAGAATGCGAAGGGAGGGGAGGCGAGGGGAGGGGAGGCGAGGGGAGGCGAAGGGGAGGGGAAGGAAGGGGAAGAGAAAGGGAGGAGTAGGGGAGGAGGAGGGGAGAGGGAGACGAGAGGGGAGGAGGATGGGGAGAGGGGGACGAGAGGGGAGGAGGAGGCAAGGTGAGGTTAGAGGTTGGGAGGCGAGGGGAAGCGTGGGGAGGCGTGGCGAGGGACGGCGAGGCGAGGGGAAGCGAGGGGAGGCGAGGTAAGGGGAGGCGAGGCTAGGGGGAGGGGAGGCGAGTGGGATGGAGAAAAAAAAAGTGACCTATCGATGTTCTGTTTATTATCCTATATTTTCCTTCCTTACTTAATAGAGGGAAAGATAACAAAACACATCTTTAATTTTCGTGAAATATTTCTGCCGATTGCACGTTCATTTTCTTAATGCAACCATGCAAGGAGTTACTAGATAATACTCTTTGTTTTTGCCCATGATAAAGATTTTTTTCTTTTCTGGGACAGTATCTAGCAATTAACTGATCTACATCAGGCTCCAATAGCTTGAATATCGCAAATTATTCAACATATGCTTGATTTAATGAGACTTCCTTGCGCACCACAAACTAAACACAACCGAAATTATCTGCATGAAAATAACATTGAATGAAATTCATTTTTTCTTGTTAGAATATAACTCATAAAAGTAATTACATAATAATTTCAATGAAAATTAAATTTATGGACAAGTAAGAGGCTTTGACATAAAGGATGACTAATTCTAAATGACAATTAAAATATAGATACGTCTATCAATGTTGGACTTCATTTGGACATTTTTTAGACGATAAGTCATTCCAAGTGATCATCAAAAGCCAATTCAACGTATTAACATGGTAAGAAAAAAGGTTCAATTAGTCGTCGGGTAGACGACGTGACGCCACTTGTAATATATGGCTACCCGAAGTCGCAATAGTTTGGTGGATTAAAATAAACAGTTGGACGTTTGAAAAGCGACGTTTTAAATTACAAACTTGTGGTAACAATTTGTGATCGTCAACCGACGTTGGATTGACTTAAAAGACCATATCTTACATAACATTGAAATAACATAACACACCACTACCGAATTTTAAACCAACGTTTGAACCTTAATTCGACACTTCAACTCGTGCCAGATTTAAATAGATGGTAACAAATTCATCGGTAAAAAGGATATATGATAATCTCAAAGAAATGTTTCAAACTTTTCTTATTATGCATAATTGATGATATGTATTTCATAGAGAAGAGAATGGGAAATCTTGTATTTACTTTGATTGGAAATCATGTGTCTACACATTGCCTATCATTAGATCGATCATACACGATATGTTTCGTAACAGTAAATAGCTAGGGACGGGATCTCAGTCACTCGTTCGCTTTAGGTAGATGATGATATTAGGATGCAATATAGACTTAAGAGTATATAATTCGGACACACTCTACAAACACGAATTACGACAGCCGAGAGAGCTCGGCAACCATTAAAAAACTCTGGAATCGAGTCCATAAAGTCTATGTAACTGGTGAAATGAGATATTACAGTGGCACATTTAACGTCAATGAAAATTATTTGACTTTTGTCCTTACAAATTCAATATAGAAGGGCTTGGAGCAACGAATACCATTTTTCCATTAACGTCTTTCCTTCATTGCATCTGTAATAATTAGCAACATCTTGTAAAACTTGAAGATTCCAATAAACTCCATGAATCCAGTATAGTTAAGTAAACTAAATACATCAGTCTACATATTTGAATTCAAAGAGTACTTATCTTACAAATGCCAATATGCAGTGAGCATAAGAATGGTCATTGTAATTTATTGCCTTATCAATTCCATTTTAGCTCGCAGAACTGGAAGCTTCGCCTCTGTGAAAGAAAGCAGATGTTTTTCAAAAGGTATATTTGTTATTCACAAACAGCAATACGTGAAGTTTAAAGGAGACATAAAGTCTGACATTAACCTTATTCCATATGATAGAATTAAAATTAGCAAATCTTCTGACCAAGTTTCAAACCTCCCAAAGCAATCTAACACATTTATTGTAGTTATTAAAAACTTTAATACTACCACTAAATAATACCATGGGAGCTGCCATTTTGATTTCAAAACATGCAGAATATGATGTCATCAGCCCAGCAGGATGTTGGAATTCTTTGTATTTCTTTATAATGTACCTTTTTCATACTGTTTTCTAGCTGATGAAAAATTGGTTTTCTTTTGTAAAGGTCAAGGACATTTTTGTATACACACGAAATTATCAAAAACATGATGTTAAAGCTTTGTGTCACATCAATTTGGAATAAAAACTTGAATCATATTTATAAAGAAATACATTTTAATCCTTGTCTCTGTTGGGGAAATTATGTCATCGTGCACAAAATTTCGATACAAATTTGAACAAAATGGCAGCATCCATGTGTTAGCGTGAAACATGAATAACTTGAGATAGGAATACAATTTTGGCTTGCTGTTTTTGGAAGTTGGTTAATATCTTCATCCTCTATCACATGATGTAATGATTGTATCAGACTTTATGTTTCCTTTAAATGAAATGTCATATGGATACATAAGATTCACATCTTTATCACAATATTTGCGACGCAGTCATTTGTGAAATAGATCCTATAAGATTTGAAGCTTACAATATGTGCTTTCATATTTACAGAAAAGGGAGATATAGTTGTACGAAAAAAGGGTAGAATAGACATACGCGACAAAATGATAATCGATTAGTTAAAGGCACTCTTTTGTACATTAAATCAAATTTTCTATTGAAAGGTGTTGGAAAGTCAATAGAATGTTCGTGAAACATTTTTGGCGAGCATTTGCGAAATAAAAAACAAAGTAAAAGTAACGTCATATAAATGCAAAGTTGCAAGTTTTCGTTGTTTAAAAATTTGTGGTCTTTTCATGAAAACAATTTCTAATTTGATCAAGTTTCCAATGTTGCAAGCAGAGTTTTTAAATGGGCAAACGGATACTAAATGATATTTGCCATAAATCTTATAAAAAAGGATTTTTCGGAATCTTGATTGTGTACATGAATGTGACATTTTGTTTGGTTGATACTATATAAGAGTGTTATTATCGGTTGGAATTTTAACAATAAATACATTTAATCTTGACTTGCAATGTGTCTATTACTTCCAAAAGTCGATAAAAAAGACTAGAAGACTTGAACATTGTTAACGAACAAAACTAAGACAAACATCCCAACGCTGCTTTAAAATGTTCATGTATGTGATCAATTAAGTTATTGTTTGTGCCAACAAATTTGCGAACCGAAGGTTTTGCGAACGCTTTGTTATAACTTGAAAAACGTGCAATTGAAAATAAGAAGTAGATATCACATCATATCATATCAAGGATGAAAAACTTCAGTTTTCCAACTTATATACTTCTTATATATTATCTTCAAGGTTTCACGGTTTTGCAAGGGTAGAAGTGTATCTATACAATGGGAGACAAGTAAAATGGGTTCTGAAATGTGTTTTCAATCTTAGGTTTTAAAATATTGGATAGAACAGGACAAGATAAGCAAAAAATACAATAATTTAGTCAGCAAGAAGTGACACTAATGGGCATGGCTAAATAACCATGGAAGGGTCCGATCCCCTGGACAACTGGAAAGGAGACCACACCCCCTTTACACCCCCAAATTTACAGGAATGACCCTATCCTTTTACTTACAATTTCTCTTTACATTATGAAGCTCTCGCTCTTTATTACCAGGTAGCACAGCTGCCTCCTTTCAGCATGTTCGGTGACGCTGTATTTACGTTTTCTCAGTCACATGAAAAGCGTTCAAAAATGCAAATTTGTTTCATGTGTGCCTCATTTAAAAACAATCTACAATGATAACAAACTTCAGTTTTCCAACTTATATATTACTTATATATTATCTTATATGACACTTCAGTTGTACATTACGTCTCACACAACTTATGTACTGTCTTATGCTATAAATGTAGATAGGACAGCAAATAATCTTGAATTTTTCTCGCTGTCAGCAAAAACTTAACTCACTAAGATATGATAAAGATATATTCACATACTGTAACACTTACATTGATGAATTTTAAGTGATATGAGCAAAGTACATTAAAGATAGCAAGATGACTCGGGCGTGATTCAGACCACAACGTGCAAGTGACTCCTTCTTATACGACAATATAGAAACATATCTAATACGGATATAATGCAAATTAATCGCTTAATGAGTGTTTTATTAGGAGAGGTAAAAGTTATAACCTTGCCCGTGTTTGGAATGATTATCTAAGGTGCGTGGAAGCATTAACAACCTCGATTAGCTTTAGTATCCTTCATTAAAGCATATTCAAGGCGTTTCGGTAAGAATTTGTAATAGTCAACACACTTTCAAACAAAAGGATCAATGTTTAATTGTTTCATATTTGAAAAGAAGTGATTTTTTTTTCGGATTGTGTGTAATATGTGGTTAAAGTATTGGAAGGGGGGGGACTAATTAAAGTCAGGAAGGGTAAACAACGAATTTGTCCCACAAGGATAAAGATTTAAATAATAGTCTATTTAATTTATTCACATGGAAAGCACTCTCATAATAACATAAGCAAAACAACTTGTCACTTGCGTTACAGTTCGCGCCAAAACCACAAATGTATTGGTGGTCTGGAATTCTGGAGATTGTAGTAAATATGTATCCTATCTTCTCTCTTGATTATAAATTTGACCCCTTGAAATATTCCATATCTCAGATTCTGTTTTAATTCATAAATGTTACAACTTCATTCAAGCTTGCACACACCGGTTTATTCAGGAGCATTTAAGTTATCTAACAACATTTTTGTTTGAAGATAAAACCTTGAATAAAAAATAAAAAAACTAATTACAATAATGAACAATTTTCAATAAGGAATATCATAATTATGAAATGGACTTCTTTAAATATTCTTTATCCCAGATTATGTTTATATTCATAATTTGTTTATTTTATAACATCATTCAACCTTGCACACAGCGGTTTATTCATAAGCATTTCAGTTATGAAACAACATCATTTTTGAGCATAGAACCTTGAATAAAAATCAGATTATAATAATGAACCATTTTCAATGCGGAATATCATAATCATAAAATGAACAAATCATATGACAGAGGGGCTCAACGTTTATTTTTTATATGGTGCGTTAAAAATTTGTTTCCTGTACATACATTTATATCTACTTGAATGTGGTACGTCCATTGAAGATAATACGGTTTTCGTTAAAATTAGGAAGTCATTCTTACAAACAAAAGCACCATAAAACGTGAGAACTCATAACACCAAAATTGGCCATTGAAACTGATTTTTATGGACTTCTTGTGTTTACATTATTATATACCTTGTATTGCAACTTTCTCTTCTTTAGGAACTCTGCTGAGTACTATTTCAAACGGCTTTAAATCTTTTTGCCTTTGTGACTTAAAAATTGGTCTCATCTTGTTCATCATATCGAGATTCTGAATTTTAATACAAGTGATTGTGGACCAATGAACTGTCAGAAATGAAATAATTGTTGTTAATCATCTTTGATGAAGTTTACAGAAAAGATGTGAAACCATTAATGGTTTGGGACCAATCAAAATTGATCAATTTCATGATGACGTTTTCTATCTTTGTAAAATCTTTTAATAATGATTTATGATTGTTTATCTCAAAAATTGCCGCACACAATAGGAATTTGTTAAATACTTGTGTGTAAGTCTAGAGCGGATATAACATTTTTAATATGTCTGAATCGCCAGTTCAACTTGGCATCTTCCAATTTAAAATTGTCTACGTCCTGCAAGAAGATTATGACAAAAAAGTAGAATTTGTTCAGCATATAAATTGTACTGCCCGATAATCCTCAAATACCCAGATTTCTGTCTCCAAAGCGAAACAATATTAACTACATACTTTGACTACGTTTTTGTCAAGTCTTGTGTTTTTATTCCCAGATCTTCAGCACAATTCCAGTAAAAAACCTTTTATTTTACCCAACCTTTCTTTGTATGTAAACAGCAAGAGAAATGAGAGATACCAGATTATGTTTATATTCATAATTTGTTTATTTTACAACATCATTCAAGCTTGCACACAGCGGTTTATTCATAAGCATTTCAGTTATCAAAAAACATCATTTTTAAACATTGAGCCTTGAATAAAGGTAAAAATTACAATATTGAACAATATTATTATAAAATCTTAAATATTCTTTATCTATAAGATTCTGTTTATATTCATATTTTGACTACTTTACATTTCAAGAAAGAAGAATTTCCTTCATTATTCGCCCTCATATTTGAATGTATTAAGTAGTTTAAGATTACCGAGGTAACCAAATTGCTTTAATTAAAAAAAAATACTTGCAGTACTTGAGGCTTTATCATTTAAACACCTGCAGTGTGTTCACACTGCATACAAATCATTTCGTCCAAGCTTCAAATCGAGGGGGTAGTTGGCGTAAAAAATGTTTCAACGTTTCCTAACGCCTACGTCTTGAGCACGAAAAGGTTACCTACAAAGGTTTCCGTCCGACGTCATATTATATACAGCTTTATGGTCCGAGTACATATTTTCTCTTTTACATTTTTTTCCTTTTCAATCAGTTACAAAAAACATACATAAATATAAAGAAAAACAAATAATAAACATTATATTGTTGAGACCAATGCAAAGATTATACAAAAAGCAGAAAGAAAAAGCAGAAAAACAGAGGCATTCTGATACCATACATGTTCTTATGACGGCTGATCGAAATTTGAGGATTAGCCTAAATTAGTTGATACATTTTGTACCGTATGAACAATTCATATGACAGAGGGGCTTCACGTTTACTTCTTGCTTTAAATATTCTATATCCCAGATTCTGTTTATATTCATAATTTGTTTATTTTACAACATCATTCAAGCTTGCACACAGCGATTATATGGTGCGTTAAATAATTGTTTCCTATACATACATTTATTTCTACTTGAATGTGGTACGTCCATTGAAGATAATATGGTTTTCGTTAAAAATAGAAAGTCATTCTTACAAACCAAAGCACCATAAAACGTGAGAACCCATAACACCAAAATTGGCCATTTGAACCGATTTTTTGTGGAATTTTCATGTTTACCTTATTATATGTTATGTATTGCAACTTTCTCTTCTTCAGGAACTCTGCTGAGTACTATTTCAAAATATTTCAAACAGCTTTAAATCATTTTGCCTTTGTGACTTAAAAAATTGTCTCATCTTGTTTATCATATCGAGATTCTGAATTGTCTTGGTTTTTTTAATCCTACATCTTCAGCACAATTTCAGTGAATAAGCTTTTAGTTTACCCCACCTTTCTTTGTATGTAAATAGCAATGTGAATTTACACAGAAAAATGGACGATGGCCTCGGAATAATTAGAAATATCAAGAAGGAATGTTTACGAAAAACGGATAGGTGAGTCTGTTTCGGTTTTTCTTCAGAAGAGAACAATATATCGATTATTATTCCGAGGATACAGCAGGTAATTTTCATGGACTTTAATCCAATTTTTTGTGTGAATTTCATCGTGGTAATGTCAATATGTTTTAAGGGGAGATACTGACCTATAACAGTTCTGGAAAATGTCAGAGGGCCGTATATAATTGTACCAAATTGGCAGCCGACTCAGGCCAAAGTTGGCTGTTAAAGATACAATCAATTACCTGTAGTCTTGTAAACCTTCCTGGGTTATTGGCAGAATGATTTTAACATACATTGGACAGGTCCTTAATGTGATGCATGTGAACATCTCAGTCCACACTCAGTGGCGGACATAAGGGGTGCCGGAATGTGTTCCCACTTCTTCATTCGTTAGAAATGTTGGAGGGGATATTTGAAAGGAAGAAAAATATCAAAGTAATATTCTATGCCATAATTTCAGACGCATTATGCAAGTTGCTGCGTTGGTGTACGCCTCTAACGCAAATCCATATCTTATAGAAGAACGAAATGTTAAAAAGAATATACTCCTAGAATATATTAAGTGGCAAATGGTGGAGTAGCTAGATTTCTTTCCAGTGGGGAACAAAATATTATATGTCTCATTTTAAATTGTAGAACATGCTGCTACCGAGTACTCCGAAATTGATCTCAACAACAATCTATATCCATAACCTTCTACACACTGTGAGTAATAGTTTTATGAAAATTTGGTCCGAAAGGAATTTAAGATAATGATTATTTTACATTAAGACAAAAGACAAGGTTATTATGTTCTGATTCTCGAAGAACGATCTATAGCAATATCGATAAACTCAATTAGAAAATAACTGAATATGCAATTATTGGGGTCATTATGATACGGAGATGGTTTTGGTTGATTGAGTAAATTATCGGTACAACATTTTACCTGCTTGGTCGCAGGCGTATTTTCCTTATCTAACCTGATTTTGTTTGTCTATATAAATTGTATATAATAGTACGACTGCATATCAGATTGAACCTACCCCACCAATTAACAGGAAAATAGAACAAATATCTTGCTCAGCGCCACCCATTCTGGTAATATGCATGATAGCGTACTCTTCACGTCAATACTTTTGTTTGCTTTATATGTTTAACGCTTAGAGTCTGTTTCAGCAAAAGAAGGCCCTGTGAATACAATTTACATGAAAAGATACCAAAAATAAAGCACATGTTGTTATACAAAGACAATATTCTGCACAGGGAACGAATAGACAGTTGGCAGTCCGGTTCGTAACCCCAATCGGGGGATCCTTTACAGAAGTTTTCCATAATGCATCTATCCAAATTCAAAGTTTGTATAGTTATAACATAAAAATCAGACTTATTTCGAGGCGGGGAACTCAACCACTGCGAAGGGTTCAAATTTTTCTTCACGATTTGAAATAATGGCATATGAATTATCTTTTTACCGTGGCTTTTAAAATTCACCGTGCGGTTTTCGAGAAATTTGAAGAAAAGTGATTCATTCTTATTATGTCTTACCGTTAGGCAGTCGCGCTTTAACAAGGTTTTCCGAAATTATGAGAAATAACTTGGGGATTTGTGAAAATTATTTAGCAATAACTGCGTGATAGTAACGAAGTTTGTTTTACTTTCGCAAAATTGAGCATGAACAAAACAAACTTTGTTATAAACCTTCAATGAAACGACTGATAAGCGTCTATGACTGGAACTTTACAATAAAAATGGAGGCTTCCATATATCACTGTAAGCTCAGTACGCATGTTTGAGTCTCCCGATCGGGGACTTATTGAGTCCTTCGATCGGCGGTACGAACTGGTTGGTATTAATATATTGCAGATGTACGTTATGGCTTCTTGTCCCAAATGGTCGCAGGGGGTAAAAGAGCATTATATCATTTTGCCGATTACTTTAAATTGAAGTAACAGAGAAACTTTTTTGGACTTTTAAGGAGAAAACCATACAGCTAATTGGACACGCTGGTTTAAAACAAAAACGTCACCTTAAATGTGTGAAAATAAGAAGCAGATTACTTTAGCCCCTTACTGTGTGGACTGGTGTAATGATAGTCAGGAGCATAGCAAACATCAAGGGCCACGGTAACATCGCCATGCTACAGCTTACTGTGATACATATGTGTGTAAGTGCCGTTATAAACGGGAGCGTCTACTTGGCTGGTGTCCATTAAACCTTCGGACCATATGGCTACGGCACTGCTAATTTCATTGCACTCTATTAAGACGGAAAACATGCCCTCTGCTTAAAATAAACCTCATGATCATGTGATATTATTTTCAGATTAAACTGAAGTAAGCAAAACAGAATACAAATCAATTGGCGATGCCAAGAAGGGGACAGTTTACCTAATATAAAGATGTCACTGATACACTCTTGGAAAGTAGATCAGGTATAATCTATTGCAAATTTCCATTTCTTATAATGCAGTATAATTCAAAGTCATCGAACCCTCCTTGGCAATTGAATTTTTACTTAAAGAGGGCATGACACACAAAACAAAATGAATCTATAACAGTTTTGCATAGTTCATAAATATCAAAAATGTGATTTTCCATAAAAAAAAACGAAAAGAAATCATTTGCATGAAAAAAATCGAAACTAATCAAGCAATCGACGCTTCCGATTATGCAGGAATTTAAAACGGCTAAGCGACGTATGACGTCACTCCCAGAACAATCTCATCAGCGAATTCGAACATACATACAAATACAGTGCTATTTCCATAAGCAAAGTTTCTCGTTTGCGTCGCAATTTCTGTTTTTTAGAAGACATTGATATTGATATATCAGGCCGTTTCTGCTATAAAAGAATGTTTTTAGTATAGATGTCAATGTTTTGCAATAATTAGAAGTTGAGTCAAAACTTTGACAGCCCGTTGAAATTCGCGACTTTGAAACAATTCAATGTACCAAGTCAATGGGTAATTTTAACATTAGGTTTCGCATTATAATTTACTATCTTAGGCTGCTGCCGAGTAAGGAAAATTTGGAATGTAATTTGGTTTCAACCAATAAATTCTATTGTAAAAACTTATACATCGTGATAATTTTTGCTACATTTCAATTCTATGACAATAATATACATACAATATATGATATCATCGTGTGAAATGTCAAATTAAGAAAAATAGTCAATGCCGTCATCTTCGACTTCATGTCGGTTCGTGTTGGGCCTAACGTTAGACACGGAAATTTGCAACACTTACGCCAGATCATACGGCATTTCGTAAAAATGTATTGTTGAAAAATCTTTCTACTCCTAGTGTAAATACATCAAATTTCAAGAAACACACGATAACACTAGATGTTGTTTGCGTGAAGTGAAAGTGTCGTAAGAAATTTCGTTCTGAGAGTGACGTCATTACAAATTCACCAATTTTTACGAGCAAGAACATGAGCTGATGAGAACCAATACTATATTTGCTTTTTTCTCCAATTTCTGCTATTACAACCAACACAAATTTTGGAAGAATTTTCTATCAAATTTGTCTAAATAATCAAGTGAGAGTCATATGAAAACCCATGTCATGCCCTCTTTAACACCTTAAGACAAAAACCCTGAAGATGAGGTTTAAACATAATGTGAAGATGACTCCTAAAAAGGTAGCTTTTACATCAAATGTGGACAAAGGTTGTTCGCTTATTTCTGCAGAATATTTTACATTTTGGAATCTGCAAGGATAAAACTCTCAAATTGTATTAAGGAGAACAGAAAGATTCAATACAAGGTATATGATATAATAGAAGTCTGCGCTTTGAATAGAAAAAGAAGAAAGAAACGTCCGTTGAAGATACATTTACTGTATGCACGTTAGAGATATTGACAGATATGTTGCAAATCCTGCTTATATTGCGGTCAAGTGCAGATTATTTTTCAACCTAAATTCAAAGCTCTTTTTGCGTATACAAATCAGGTCAATAATTCAAGAGCGTGAAATTTACAAAGAAATAATTAGTGTTTAAATCTTTACAGAGTTCCCAAGACACCTTTTGTGATATTAGGGTTGTATTTCCTTTTAGATTAATGTATATTGTAAATGTGTGACATACTGGGAAATAATGAATTGGTATTTTGGGATGTTACTGCGATTGTATATGTGGATTTTTGCAATGAGTAATATAGTACATACACTTAATTACAAAGCAAAGGAGAGCTTTAGTTCGAAATATTTCCTGATTTGTGTAGTGATTAGATTAGATGAGATTGGTGTGTAGTTTTAAACTTGATATTTTCGGTGTGTATAGATAACTTGCAAACGAGGTTTGTCTATTTGAAAAAAAAATAGTTCTGTAAAACGCAAAATAAGATGGATACAAGAAGATGTAAAACAAATTAATTCTTATACTTTCAAGTAAACAATAAAAAATAATGCAATTTGAGCAGCTGAATGGATGACTAGGTATTTAAATAATAATCACCTGCATTTAAGTGAACTAAAACAAACGTTAAGTGTGTTTAGGTTTTGCGATTAATCTACGTTATTTTTCAAGACGTTTTATTTATCCTCGAAACCTCTAGAAAATCAAGATGATCTCGTTTTACTCATTTAAAAATCAATGAATACCGTCTGAAAGATTTGAAAATGATTGTCCACTTATATGAATATCTGTTGGTCGAATGTTGTGCCATTACAAAAGTAACACTGCTTGTAAGATTATATCTATTTTCAAAAGGTGGTGACTATTAAGCGAAAATGATCGTCACATGCTACTGATATCAAACTAACATAGTTCAATTTGTTAATCCGCAGGAAATATACAAATCAAAGATGATTATTGCTACAGCATTGAATTCTTATTCGTCTGCAAGATTTTCAAAAAAACAGTGTTACAGTACTCAAGTCATCTAATTTATTGCATAGCTAGAACAGTCCTTCACTAAATACCTCAGATTCATTACTGTGCTAACCTTCCGATTCAGAAAAACTTTGAAATCACGAATTGGAGTTCTAATTTTAGTTCGATTTCGAACATGAAATATTCGGAATACGCATTGTATTTGGAATGCCTAGTATCAATTTAGATTTACGAGTAGCCGATGAGCAGCAGATATTTCTTGTTTAGTTTCCTTAATTTGTCTTCTGATAAACCAACATTTTTTATTTTTTTGCATAGTGTTTTGTTTTTAAGACAAAACAACAAAATTTAGTTTTCTAAATCATTAAAAACAAAAGAAATTGCAAATCTTTCAGGAAATTTTCTTCGTTCGAAAAATTGGTGAATTACAATTCGCAGTCACTTTTTAGTGTTGTCTTATGCAAATGAGCTTGATTGTTCTGTAAATATTAAAACAAATTGTGAGCATTATATTATTCACTAGATCAGTTTATTTCTTAAAAGATAATTTCAGGGGTCTTATATTAAAGAGGACCTAAAAAATGGTGAAGAAATTATTCAGAAATCTTATCGGTCAAGGAGATATTTAACAGTTTAAGTTGAATGCTTGGTATAATTTGTGTAGGAACACATGGCATTAGACTAGTTGTGACATAAACATCCTGAGATTCCTAAAATTCGTTATACATTCTATGATATATTGTCCTACGGTTTTGTAGCTTAAAACCATTGGATGTCAGGAAGTAGGAAAACAGAATCTAGAAAAGGTAATTATGATTTACCACGTGAAGAAAGTTCGAGGTAAAATAATTCAAACATGTTAAATAAATGTTCTATAAAATACATCAACAATTGTTAAGAATGTGAGGATGAGCGCCCCGACCGTTCACAGTAGACTTACTACACCAGTAATTTCTACACACATAAGACAAAGCTTTAAACTGGAACGGAATAAGATTGTTGAATGCTTTCTTCACCATTTTGTTCCTTTGAATTCGTCGTCTCAAATAACAGTCCGGGAGAGGTCCTATTTTAAGGGCCTTGTCAAATATGTCCTGCCGCTGTGCTGTTTATGTTTTGTGATAAAAGTGTACAGAAAGATTAAGTGAGAGACCAGTTTGTCATATGGATTGTAAGATATTGCGATTTGTGATTTTATTCCCTAGAATCTGCAATCTCAACGACAAAATTACACTCTTACAAATATTTGAATTTTTAAAATGACTGTTTCGCGCTGAAAAACCTAACTTTTCCTGATTTTTCCTCATATTTCAAAAACGGCGTGATGAAAATTAAAGGGAGTGAAAAATATTTAGCCATGAAAGCAATGAATGTTTTTCACTGAGTTCTAAGTTTCGCCCGGCAAAGAAATTTTTCGCAGAGGTATTTCACATTTGAAATTTATAACACTTCATAAGGCTTTAAAGGCTTTAGTAAAGCAAAGCAGTGTGGAAAATATCACAAAATGGCGTTGTCCATGTCACGAAAAGTTCCTAATTTAAGGAACTATTTGGTTCCTTATTTTAGGACCTCTCCAGGACTGCTTTAGATAAACTTGCTAGGCCACTGGTCCAATCCTTCAATGAAATTATTTCTACTATAACTATCACGTTATGTAATTGACTATAGTGATCAATGTAAACCCTCACCACAACATTTGAAAGATTAGATAAAAAAGCCTCAAGTTGACTCTCTCTCTAAAGTCCATCAGGTCGCATGCGACCCCTGGTGACATGCACGACTGTTATCCACTTATTTCTGTCCTTAGTTAATTCCTTTAAAACTTATAATTTCTTTCCTGTATTGTTTGTAATTTCCAGCATCCAGCGTGTACGCAGCGTTCTTCTTCTCCTTACACTTTCCGTTCTTTTAGGCATTAGGTCTCTTCCAATTCCATCTGTACTTCTAATCACATGGCCGAAATATGACAGTTTTTGCTTGATGATCAAGCGATACTGCCGGTTTTATGGCTGTGATCACCTTGTCATTGCGTACTTTTTTCCAGGGATTGCGCAGTCTTCTCCATCACCAAAGGCAAACGCATTCAAACGCATTCAATCTTCAAGTTGACTAGCCGCTAATTTTTTGTTACCTTTTCAAAGAGTATCAAACACAATACATGAATGGGAAGACGATTTAAGATCTTAGATAACTCTTCAAACTTCTTTTATAGTCTTCCGTCACTGCGATTTATGACAATATTATCATAGTTAGACGTTGGTCGGGAATATGGTTATAGAGGGAGTTCGTCACGTGACTCTAAATCAATTGGACTCCATTTTGCAGGGAAACGGCGTCGTTGCATATCACGCGTCTTCACACAGCTCAGTTACATCACACGTACAATAAACATACTACATGCTTACCTACCAGTACCACTTCAGCGAATTTTACTCATTGCAATTTTTTGATTGCTTCCGATTTTACTTCATATTTTCCTTAAATTGTATATTTTCATCAAGTGTACGATAACGTTAACGCCAGCTGATTGTTCGTTATGCTCAGACAAAGCCTACGTACCTGATATAAAGTGCTCGCTGCATATCCTTGTGTGAACTGTAGCTTGAAGCCATCGCGTTGTGCAACAGAAACCTACTTCAAACGTCAATCAAAATCAGATGAAAATCGAGAAAATGTATTTTTATTCCCCCGCACACATTTATTAGTGCAACCAGCGGCACAACAAGATTCCGGCATAATTATCTTACAAAAATAATCTTATATAACAACAAGCAAACGTATGTAAGTCTAATTAAGCGTGACCGACAAAATGGCGATGTAAACAAAGCCATGTGACCTCGTGACGTTAGCTGAAACACCTTAATATATACCAAATGTTCTCCTTCCAAGAACTTTAGTGGAAGATTAAAGCACAATGGATTAAGAAGCAACACAAATGAGAAGACGTCTGCCTATTCATACTCAAAAATTTGATATTTGAAATTGCCAATCTAAGATTTGGAATTGCAAAGTGGTCAATTCTTAAGCAATGTTAGTAAGAATGAGCGCTTTAAATTTCAAAACAATCTTCAAAATATTGCATCTACATTACCTTTAACACCAGGAGTAATTGAGTGGTCGGAGCAAACACAACCGCAAATGTGAGGGAATTGTATGTTTGAGCTATTTGTCACCAAAATTTCAAACACATGAATATAAATCACTTAATTGTTTTGATCAAATCATCTGCCATCTAACTTTTATGAATGGATTATTCCTGCTGTATGGATGTAGGACAATTGAATATAATCCGGGAAGAGGGAAAGCTTAAAAAGTATATGGACAAGTAGCGATTTTGCGATAAATATGTTCCTTTTAATATTCTGAACATTTCATTGACATACATTTAGCAGAAATTTCCACTCGTTTTTGAGATATTTGCGAAAAAGTGAAAAATGAAACGTCAAGAAACGGCTGGACTTCCACTATTAAAAAGGCGTGTGACGCACGAATAAGGATACAGCGAGGCCTAAAATGCATAATTTTCACAGTGTCACATTGACCCAGACTACTTTAAGATATCAGCTTCATTGAATCAGACATCAGAATATCGCGTAATTAGCGATATTCTCAATATTTTAGGACATTTTTTCGTGGATAAAGAGGAAATATCGACTTAAGTTCCGATCCATTATTTCCTTATGATTGGCGAACGCCACTTTTTACGTTAGGCTGTAAGTATAACTTTAACATAAGATTAGTGTTGAACTGTCCTATCCTTACGTTACGAAAAAAAAAAACGTAATGAGTATACGCCTGAAGACCTAAAAATAAGCCAGATATTTTACATTTTGGGATTGATTTTTTACAAAACTTTTTGTTGTGAGTGTTTGTGATGGACATTTGAATAAATTTATGCAAAGTGGTTGCTGCCTATTCATATACCTTTAATTCCTAAATACAAATTAGTTCTTAAGTCATTTTCAAGCATTCGCAATTGTCAAGCTTAAGGGAAGGAACAATTCACATTCTAAAATGACGTACATTGTAATGGATTCATTTCAAACGCTTTAATTTCATATTATTTCAAAAACACATCATAGTAATTGCTAATTATAATTGGAATTAAAGATATTAAACGATTTTGACAGATTCCGATTCCATCAAGTATTTTGATGAATTAAAGAGAGAAGGGATTCTGACAGAAATCTTTCGCAAGTATCACAAGCACTAAACACCAATGGCGTCTTATGGCATTACTTCAAAATTGTCTGAATTAAATGCCAATGACGTCTTATTAGGCCGTGGTACATCCCTTGATATCGTTTCATTCCGTACAACAGGAAGATGGATGGAATACTATGTGAATGATAAATATGAAAATATTATTCTGAATAGATATTCAGTTGTCCCCACTTACGGTGCTGGTATATATGTTCAAAATTCGGTATTTATCTAGCATAAATCGGAATCTTTTAGCGTTATTGTACGAGGCTAGGTTTGTCTAATCAGAATTATCCTACGACGACATTCTTGTGGAAGACCAGAAATTTCGACGAATCAACCATTCACAGCGTTTGTAGATATGGACATAGCAACTGCTCCGTAAATTAAAATGGCCGCCTCTACAAGTGAGATGTTGGTCGAAAGTCGTTTAAAAAATATTGTATTATGCACGTAAAAGATTGCTCTAAAGCAAAATTTATTGAACTGACAAGTAATTCATTAGAGAGATTTAAGAAATTTGCCTTTAAGTGGACGAAGTTTGATTGCAAAGAGGCAGAAATAGCCTGAAATTCCGCACCTTCGATCGGCCTAACGTTTACGGATTCAGACTGTTGGGAAAGTTTTCCTGCAGAAGTTACCTGCTGCAGTGAAATTGTCATGCAAGTGCATGAAACTTTGCAGGTGCTCAGGTTGTCAAAACTGCCAAAATGAGGATTCTAATATCTCGAAAGAGGAAGGCTCAGATTCCGATGATGAGGATTAAAAACTGAACTTTTTTTCAACTTTATTGTCTCCAAGTTGTGGAAAAGAATGTGGAAAATTATAAGGGGAGGAGCAAGCACATTTCAAATGTTTTAAAATTTTAAAAAAATTGATAATAAATTTCATTTATGCACTTTGCAAAAAGCACTTTAAAGTTTTAACGGTTGTTTAAGGACAATAAACATGTGCTAAATTGAGCAAAATAACAATTTTTACCATCAAAATCCATTTACAAATGGCCATTCTTAAGCTTCTTTTTTTTATTTAGGTTTCAATTTGCATACAAAAATTTGAGCAGTTTTTCTTTCCATTGAAATTGTGCATGTCAAAAAATGCACAAACATTGGTCAGCCACACTTTAAAAAATGAATGTGTCAAAAAATTAAAAGATTGTTTCTTTTTAATGTGAAGTAAAAGAAACATTTGTGGTCAAAAGGTGCTTGGGAAAATTGATTTAAACTGGGTCATTATTTGCTGATGATTAGAGGTGGATACTTTTGCTATAAGTTGATAGTGCATATTTGATTTGGGATGATGTAGCATGCTTTTAGGGCCATGGAGGAATTTATTGTTGGGGAGTTAGCCGTGGATGGACTGGTGTTTTGTCCAGGGGAGGTATCTCTATGTGGAAAAACAAAATTGCATAAAAAAAATTAAGCAATTTTTCTTTCCATTAAAATTTTGCATGTCAAAAATTGCACAAACTTAGATAAGCCACACTTAAAAAAATTAATGTGTCAAAATTTAAAAGATTGTTTCTTTTTAACGTGAAGTCAAAGAAACATTTGTGGTTAAAAGTTGCTTGAGAAAATTGATTTAAACTGGGCCATTATCTGCTATTGATAAGAGGTGGAGACTTTTTTGTAAGTTAATAGTGCATATTGGATTTGGGATGATGTAGCTTGCTTTTTTTTTCATAAAATTTGAGCAGTTTTTCTTTCCATTGAAATTTTGCATATCAGAAAATATGTAAACATTGATCAGCCACACTTTAGAAAATGAAAGTGTCAAAAATTGAAAAATTGTTTCTTTTAAATGTGAAGTCGAAGAAACGTTTGTGGTTAAAAGGTGCATGGGAAAATTGATCTAAACTGGGCCATTATCTGCTTATGATTAGAGGTAGATACTTTTTTGTAAGTTAATAGCGCATATTGAATTTGGGATGATGTAGCATGCTTCTTTTCTTTTTTTAATTTGAGCAGTTTTTCTTTCCATTGAAATTTTGCATATCAGAAAATTTGTAAACCTTAATCAGCCACACTTTAAGAAATGAAAGTGTCAAAAATTAAAAGATTGTTTCATTTATATATTAAGTCAAAGAAACATTTGTGGTTAAAAGGTGCTTGAGAAAATTGATTTAAAGTGGGCTATTATCTTCTTATGATTAGAGGTAGATACTTTTTTGTAAGGTAATAGTACATATTGAATTTGGGGTGATGTAGCATGCTTTTATTTTTCAAAATTTAAGCAGTTCTTCTTTCCATTAAATTTTTGCAAATCAGAAAATGCGTAAACATTGATCAGCCACACTTTAAGAAATGAAAGTTTCAAATATTAAAAGACTTGGGAAAATTAATTTAAACTGCCCATTATTTGCTCATGATTAAAGGTGAATACTTTTTCTGTAAATTAATTGTGCATATTCTATTTGAAATGATGTAGCATGCTATGATGCTCTTAGGGCAATTGAGAAATTGAATGTTGGGGAGTTAACCGAGAATGGACTGGTGTCCTGTCCAGAGGAGGTATTATCTTTACCTTTTTGCATCACAGAAAGAACTGATGAGCATCAGCCCCGTGAGTCATCAAGTTTGGGAAAGGATTAATTTTTATCCAAATGAACAAAATGCTCATGATTAGAGTTGAGTACTTCATTGTTAATTAATACTGAATATTTTATTTAGAGATGTAAAATTCTTTCATGGAAATTAAGGGAGGAAGAGTGCTATGTGAGTAATGATGGGAATTTAACCAGAAATGGACTGGTGTCCTGTTCAGAGGAGGTATTATCTCTAATCTTTTTGCATCACAGAAAGAACCAATAAGCATGGGCCTCGTGAGTCATCAAGCTTGGAAAAGGATTAAGTTTTATCCAAATGAGCAAAATGTTCATGATTAGAGTTGGGTACTTTTTTTGTTAATTAATACTAAATATTTTATTTAGAGATGTAAACATTTTTCATGGAAATTAAGGGAGGAAGAGTGCTATGTGAGTAATGATGGGAAGTTAACGAGGGATAGACTGGTGGCCAGTCCAGGGGAGGAATGATCTCTCATCTTTTGGCATTATAGAAAGAACAATAAGCATCAGCTTTGCGAGTCATCAGGCTTGAACTTTTATCCGAATGAACAAAATGTTCATGATTAGAGTTGGGTAATTTTTCTATGAATAAATAGCGAATATTGTTTTTTGGATGTTGTAGCATGCTTTAAGGAAAATGAGGAAGGGCAGTGTTAAGTAAGCAATGCTGGAGAGTTAACCGGAGAAGGACTGGTGTCCTGTCCAGGGGAGGTGTTATTTCTCGTCTTTTTGTTTCACAGAAATAACAGATAAGCATCAACCTAAATTGAAATTCTTTTGTATATGTACCATCTGCTATAAACTGAAATAATTTACACCACAATCTGTTTTCTTCAAGAGTGTAATAGGGAACTAAAATTATGTGACTGCCCCTTGCAAAGTTTTGCATCTGCTAAAATAATTAAACGTAAACCTCTCAAAAACATTTATGTAACATGAGAGTAGCCAAATAAAACAAGCTTTTTAGTTTGTGAAATGAGAAATTAATGTATTTATATTTATTTATGAAAGCACTAAATACATTACATCAAAGTATTTTGAAAATCTTCATTCCACAATAATCTGCATGTCACAACCTTTTTTTTTTTAAACATATAACTTAAGTGCGCAAGAAGTTTTTAATATTTGAAATTTGCTTCCTTCTTTTTCTCTACCATATATATATCCCATCCTTTAAACTGAGAAAAGTGTGCTAATTGATTAAGTAGTTAATTGTGTAATAAGTTTGTAAACAATTAACTAGACAATTAATTAATGTTTGTTAAGAATTAACTTGTTGATTGGTTAACTTATTAGTAGTTTAAAAAAACTAGTTAATTTAATTAGCCAATTGGGTAATTAATTAGTGAACTTATTTAACAATTACAAATCATTTAGGATTTCACTTGAGGTCTAAAATGAATTATTTTGAGTGAGCTCCCACGAAAATTGGCAGTGTCTGTGTTCTTTCTCACTTGGGTAAAAACAAAATAGTGGAACTGGTATATGTGTTTTAAGTATGGAAATCTAACTCCCTTTTTCTTGACTTTTTATCTCAGTCAACCACAACTAAGCGTGGGGACAAAGCAATTTGTGATTGGGAACTCATATTTTTTCATTCTGTGATCAATTTAGGTAATCCATCCATCAATTGCATAGAAATTGAAAACCGTACACATTATTGCCCTATGTCCCATGGCCTATAAGCCTATGGCATTAATTCAAAATTTTCTCAGACGATGCTCGGTACGTATCTTTTGTACTTCCATTTAAGGATAATTAGACAGTCCGGCAGCATGCCTATTAAATGGGGACATAAATGTTCCTAAAAATAAGACATTTTGCTACATGGAAGCAGCCATTTAGTGATATTTCCTATGATCCATGATCCTTTGCTATCCTAATGTTAAAGCCTTATACAATGCTACATATCTCAAATTTAAAATGCTTCTGGGAAAAATATATTTTTTAGGGAAAACTTAAAACGCATGAAAATGCCTTCATTACTGTCGTGGCTAAAACTTTTCCACACCCATTTGATATTTTCGCCACGCAGTTTTTGAAATATTAAAAATAATAGATCTAGGCTTTTAGGCAGGAAACGGCCATTTTAAAAATTCAACAAATTTTCAACGCAATGATTTTTGATATTTAAGTACATGAATTAGAAACTATAACATTCTATTGCAATATCTGAACAATATGGCTGCATGAATTCAATATTCTGTGTGTTATAAATGTTCCTATTAATAGGCATGCTTCTGGACTGCTAGAACTGATAATAAAGACACTAATGATAATAGTCAAGCAATAAAATAAAATAGAAATTTAATCTAAAAATTTGCAATATATTCCTTATTCTTGAAGTACGTAAAAATGTTTTCAGTGGGTAATTTCGGAAAGCAAATCTCATTTGCGGTAATATCGTAACTTGACTTGAATCACAAAAGATAACATGTGAGGTCGAAATTGTAAAGGAAGCTACAATACAAAAAATAGGCTACGGTTTGATAATTAGGAAAGAAACGAAATCATAATAGTGATGTTAGTATTTTTCTAAAGACAATTTCAAGAGTATCCATCTTTTGTACAGTTTACATTGTAAGAGCAAAATAGAATAAAATGGTACATTTGTTAGATAATAGTAATTTTGCCAAGTTTTACGATACCTGGAAGAGCCGGATACAAATAAGAAAATATATTAATGGATCATAGTCAAACATGTCCATGGTCCATATCAGTAGAACACGAGATATAGAAAGCTGTACAAATTCTGAAATGTAGTCTAATAAGATGTAAACAAAAGCAAAGAATCAAATTTTGTCTATCTAGTAGGTCAAGTATATTTCCAGTTTGATGAAGTTCCGCAGAGCTTAATCCTTTTTGTTGGCATTTTCTATATAAAAGGACATATTTTAGAATAATGGCTGTCTTCCAGCCTAAATAAGTTGTGAACATTATAACAAAATAATGAAATAAAAAGTCATTTTGCTGAGCACATATATAGGTTACCCTTAAATTAAGAAAAGAAAATCCAATGAAAAAAACACAGTCGGCGACATACCGAAGATTTTTAAAAAAATATGATTATTATGATATCGTATTGTAGTTGCATATGTTGATACTATTTAACATGCTAAAATATACATTTAATGGGTGAAGGAAAATTATAAAGTCCATGGACAGGTACAAAGACATTCGATCTTAGTTAAATAGTTTGCTTACTTGATGATTATTAATCAAAATTTATTTATTAAATATATTGAAGAATTTAAAAATATTTTGTATAAAATGTTTTTATTTATAGTTATTTTCAAACCTTTTAATTGTTCAAAATGGTTATACAACTTGACGTTGGTCTGGGTATGGTAAGATCAAATTCTCATCAACAAAATTATCTCCGCTTTTTTAAAGAGAAAAATGGCAAGGGTTTCAAAATAATAGATATAAATAAGAAAATAGAGGCTATGCTCTGTTCATACATCACAAGACTACATTTGCATATTTGCACAAAAAATCTTCGGAAAGCTGTCAAATGGTCAATTTTAAGTGATAAATACAAGGTTTTGCTTTGCAGTGGATTTTCAGTAAATTAAGTTAAGGTTGCTTTTACCTTTTAGACAAAAATGAAAACCTGTTTTAGGCTTAAAATTCAAACATTTGTTGTGAGAAAAAGTTTGAGCTGTCTGATTTGGTCCTATAACAACTGTATAAAGCGCTTTGGCAGGGCCGTTATTTCTGGGTGACATGTCCCCAGTTGCGTAGCTAGACTTTTCCGCAGGGGGCAAAACCACAAAAAATCGAAATTCCTAATATACAGTCAAATAATATTTGTTCCCATTTGACTGTGTGAAAACTTTTGTGTGAACGAAAACAAATATATACGTTCATCTTGTATTTTACATTGTTTGGTACTTCTTTCGATGATTCAGTTCATTGGAAACTGATTTGGTCTTTCTTTTGCCCGATTTGGCCGAATTTTAATAGATATTTGGCCGGGAAACATAAGGCAGACCTGGATACCCTGCTTGGGGACAGGCTCCAATATAGCCCTTCCGCCTGTTCACTTCAAGGCGTTTTCTGAGAGAGGTTATAGGATTCAAACAGCGACGCGTGGCTTGAGTAAAATAAGTGATAGATAAAACTAAAAGATGATTCTAGACCACCCTCCCAAGCCAAACAGTTCAGATTTAGCATGTTTCTGATGGCAAATTGTTTTTGAAAATGAAACAAATTTATAAGATATGCAAAGCTTATCCCAATTTTTGAAAAATTATCAGATTATCAGTGGCGATTTCTCCACCTTCCCAGTGGTCACGCCACTGGTTAGTCCTAAACTAGGAATGGGTATGAATATGAAACATCGGAAACTTAGCTCAAGTGTTTAAAAACTAATGCTTTAGTGCAGGGGCCTAACGTTAGACCAAGGCTAAATATTTCGTAATAGGCCCACTGAACTAGTTATTAGTCATATACCCACAATCGGTTTTTTGACATAATCTACTGGTGGCGTGCGGCCGCACGCACATTTGTTTGGTAACGTGACGTGACAAGACAACATGACGCAACGCCGACGTCTCGCGACGCGTCCGCTCGGTGAAAGCCTGCAATAATTGTACCTTTATTGCCTCGAACACTACAATCGACAAATC
Source organism: Chiridota heheva (assembly GCA_020152595.1). Lineage (NCBI taxonomy): Eukaryota > Metazoa > Echinodermata > Holothuroidea > Apodida > Chiridotidae > Chiridota > Chiridota heheva. Next base: position 1,388,422 of record JAIGNY010002361.1, read on the forward strand.
GATTAGGTCATCTAGGCCTCAGGTGCATCAAATTTGCACAATTATTTTCGGACATGTCCGACGTTTAATGCATTTAAATCGAACTTCCCAACAGTTTCATTGAAGATATAACAGCTTTGAGAGAATAGAAAAACAGCTCACACAATGAATTTGAAAAAGAGCTTGGGAATTTCGCTCTAACCCCTTTTCCGCTTTTACAGTTTTACTCTTCTCTTTGGAATCGGCGTAACGTAGAAGTGATTTTACTATCATATTTACGCTAAGAGAATCATTTTCGAATCTAAAATACAAAAAGAGGGTTTCAGCAGTTTAGAGTGCTCACTTTCATAAGAATATTTCTTGTTAGCATTCCTAGTTAGAATGAAGAACAAACGAATACAATCGACAGTGTACTAATCAGCATCCTAAATTCGTCAATTGAGTGAATTAGCATGATGGTATTAAATGACATTATGTAAGTTCATTCAATACAGAAACGCATGTTTTAAAATAAATACTGTATTGTAGCATATAGCAATAAGTGTACTTTCCACACATGTAGTCTTATATGTCAAGTTGCTTCTTACTAATCCTTACCAAATTCGTGATCTACTTCCAAAATACTATTCACCCACGACGATTTGTTCTTATTATTCTCCTTCTACATTTTCCGCACTTTAATCTTAAGTCAATGGAAAGATAATTGATTAGGGGCACTTTGTGCTGAACATCAATAGACATTAGAACAAACTTGCTTAGAATGCTAATTAGAGGCCTGCAATGAATAATTGCGCAGGACATCTTTCCGAATACATCCTTGTCAAATTCAAAAGAAAAGACGATCAAATTCTTCTGAGAAGTCGTATATATAAGAATTAATAGAAATAATTGAATGAGCCAATGCCAACACCTTTTCAATCAACGCTTGAAGTCCATAACAAACATAATATGGTGAAGAAGTCAGCTCACCTAGTCTAAGAAAAGTGTTCGGCTTTAATATTTTCTTTTATTGGAGGCATTACCTGTCTGCTAAGGATAAATGACGCAGTTTTGAAATAGAATATTGATAGAAAAGAGACTGTGATGAGAAAAATCTTGTAATATTTTGTTTTACTATGAATGAGATAAAAAGTCTTACATTTCAATGTCAATCACTAAGCACAAATTTGAAGGTCTTGTTGATGGGAGAAGTTGCATAAAATTCAAAACTGGTGTTTGATTTCAATTAACTGTTATATGTTCAAGCGTTGATACTTTACGTCAAACATTAAGAAAATGTGCACTTCGATCCTCTGGGATATGAGAAAGAAGGATTATAATCAAATGGTCCTTGGATTCTGCTAAAAAAATGATTTCCCAATGGAAATTTTCTACAACAAGAAGATGGGTGCATGTCAATGTTGATGTGACAGATTTTATAAGAAGGTGGAGAAACAAACAACTAATCTTTATTTAAAATAATGTACTCTGAAATCCATTCGATTCTGAATAGCCCATATTCAATTATGGCGCAATTAAACTTTGAAGCGTTCCAACATTCGTTCGCAAAATCTGTGTGTGTTCATTGTTTGTCATCTTATGGCTTGTCCTTCTCCTTCAAAATTTGTTCCAGCAAATCATAACTACAAACATACTGCAGCAAATGATGATGATACTCAACACCAACTTCCACAACAAATCAGGACCAACAAGAGACCGAATACAATGTAGCCATTGATAACGGAAATTTGATCCTAATCACTTGTGGTTTTCAGAATGAAGAAAATAAAGAGGAAATGTCCTACCCGACCTGCTTATTTATCAGGTTGGGTCAGACCCGACCTGCTTATTTATCAGGTCGGGTCTGACTGTTTGAAACTTTAAGAAGCAGAACAACTAATGTTAATAGTTTGGCTAAAGTAAACTGGATTTGAGCGAAAATTGAGTTCCTTAAAAGTTAGCGGGACGTGGAGCCTTTTCCACCCCCTTTCAATTATTTGCTTCGGATTAAGTAGAATTGATATGTAAATATGACTTATGATTTTGTTCTGGGATTCTGAAAATACCAATAATAGCTTAATAACAGTTCCCATAGTTGCCGTTATATCTCCACTTACTATCCAATAAAAATATTAAAGCCTCTATACTGATAGATTTTCGAGGGAATTAATTACATGCGGGTTTTTGTATTACAGGAGCACTGCAATCTCTCAAAACTAAAAGGAAACAACTCAAGAAATTAACATACGAATCACTATGCAATTCAGCAATTTGGAAAATTAGTTTAGACGTGTTGCTTAGAATTGTTTTCTTGAAAACTAGTTGGGTTTGTAGAACTTTAAGAGAATGAATACTTATTCTCAAGGCGAATTTTAATTTAGGTCACGCTTCATAACAAATTTGTACGATCATTTTTAAAAGTAATGTTTATTTAAGAAAGATGGATTATGTCCCGTTTCGTAATCGATCATAGTTTTTGCTTTTACTGTGTGCAAGTAGATCACGTGAGAATTTTCCTGTTTTTATTCGTCAAAATCATTTATTTCTGTCCCATGACTCCTTGCTTTGGGAAATTGAGAATTCTTTGTTCATGATTATAGGAAGTATTGAAGAGGGAAGAATATTAAATCATCAAAAGAAGGTAATATGGTAGCTTCATGTCTGTTATCCAAGATGGGATTAAAAGCGCCACGCAACACGAGGGAGTATCATCTAACCATTTATCAATTACTATAGATTCAAAGCATATAAAATCAAAAGTCTAAAGAATATACATGTTCTTATTATTATCATTTTTTGGGTTGGGGATATTTAAAAGAGGAAATAATCGTGTGTTTTTTTTCTTTAAATTAAAATTATTATTGCATCTTCGTTTATAGTTTAGTATCAAACTACATTTTGCTTTAATAGCAAATATAAATATATTATAAATAAGCTGATCGGTTTTTCTAAATAGCACTTATCCTCCTGACCTTTCGGAAGCACGAAAGTTAATTGACCATTGCTTTAAAATAAGAGGTAATGCATAAAATAACAACGGCTGATTTTTTTTATATACGTTCTTTTAAAATGGCTTAAAAATAAAGCAATATTTTATATGTAACGTTAGAACATTAGATAATTATTAATTCGTTTGTAATTTGATTAGAGTTTATGATACAAAATAACAATTTTACTGAAAATTGGTGTAATTTGGTTATCGAATAAACAAAATCCTAACCATATCTGGTTTGTGATAGGTCACTTATCACTATAATTAGCCAATCAATTTGTTATCTTTTTCATGATAAAATATATTTGTTCAATTTTACGCTTCTTAGCAAGATTAGGCCTAATACTTAAGGTAACAAAATTGTATCACTTCTGCTGTACCTTGGTTTTTAATCAAGACTGCTAATCATACATACTAAAGGCGAGGAAGGCATTACGGGCATGTAAAAGATTGCGGACTGAACACGCTCATATTACCGAAGCTTTCTTAATCATAAAAAAGATCACATTTAAACGTAACAAAATAGAGATTGTTATTTGTATTTTAAATCAATTTTTGATGTAGTTTGAAAGTAACAATGCTCATGATGTTTACTCTTATGAACATGAAATCAATAGTTGTGTTTATAACGATATTTTAGACGCTCGTATAAGCAAAGTGGAATTGGTTGGGAAAGCATGCGACATGGACACAGAACCACCAGAGGTATTTTAAAAATGCCCTTGTTTTAATGGTTGATATAAATCTTCACTTGTTTCAAAGATGTTAGGTCCAGGTGTTTGGCACAAAAATGGCACACGGGAATCATACAGCCTTTTAATAAGAAATGGCATAAAAAATGATCCCGCCAATTATCGGCCGGCCTTTACATTCTTTTTGTGTACTTGGTAATTGTATCTCAACATTTTTAAGCAGCATGGTATACAGATGGATGGACGGATGCACACCGAAGGGGAAACTGTACACAACCTTCATTGACTTCAAAGGTTCGTGTAATCATGTTAATCGTGCTATTCTATTTCGCAAATGATTCGGTATGGGTAGACAATGGAGGTTCTTTAGAGTGCGAGAATGTGTACGCAGTATTCACGGTAGAAATGGGGTAATCATTAAACTCCGTTGTAGCAAAGAGTGTTAGACAAGGGGGTAACTTATCACCGTTATGTATTTATTGTTTAATAATGACATTGGGACGTATTTAAATAATTCCATCCACAGTGGTATTCGCATTCTATGCATAGGCGTAGGAACATGTTCTTCATTGGAGGCACAAAGATATGCTACAACACTGGTTCAATGGTAAAAATTGACCTAGTTGGTGGGGGGGGCACCATGTAGGTTTTTACAACATGGGGATCACGTGCCCCTTTGCCCCTGTTCCTACGCCTATGATTCTAGGTGATACCAATATTAAATGTTTGTTGTACACGATCTTGTAGTAATGTCGGCTAACATACTTTTAGATGGATGTTGTGTGTGATAACAACGGTAGTTATTTTATGCTATCGATTTATCCGTTAATATTGAGACAAGTCTAAAACAACCATGTAGTGTTCTTTTTTAAAAGATAAAACTGTTACGTAGTATTCATAGAAACGTAGATTGGAGAATGTCAGTGTTGTTATAATTATCTTAGATTTATATTTACCCCTAAGGGCAGATAGAGGGGAGCACTGGATAATTTGAGTAGTTAAACTAACAAAGCAACCTTCAGTTTAAATCAAACTTGAGCTAAATATGGCAATTTACCTGTAAGCAATATTATACACATTTTTGACAGGAAGTTTTAAACTATAATGCATTATGGCTGTATGGGATGAGATTCGCCCTACCCATTACTCTTCAAATTGTTTGGGCTTGCCGGTTATTACCCAACGGGCTTGTAAAGGCAGTTTATTTCTTGAAAACAAAACAATTATAAAGGAAATGTAATGTTATTTTACTTCATTTTTTTTCTTCATATTTTTCGATTCATGAAGTAATTGATTTATTCGGTGCTCTAGACCATCGGCCCTTCATGCCCTTGTCACGTGTACAATATCAACAAACAAAAGTATTTTACAATGAGGTGTGCATTTTGTCAAACTGAAGAAGGTACTTAACATTTCAAAATATATATTAGAAGACACATGAGGTATGATTACATTAAAAAAAAAAAATAGCATAACTAACCAGGGCATACATAACACACATTTTACATATAGAGCTTTTGTAGCACATTTAACGATTGATAAGATCTTGAAAGCTAGTTAATATGTTAATGTATTTCCAGTTTCAAAACCGATGTAAGTACTAATATAATCACAGATCCATGCTGCCGTTGTCGATTTTTGGCGTAGACTGTCCGAGTGCATGTCATTAACAGGAACCTAAATGTTCCTTAAAATAGGAACATTTTGCTACATGAAGGCCGCCATTTTGTGCTATTTCCCATGATACTTTGTTATCTTAAGGTAGAGGCCTTATGCAATGCTACATATTTCAAATTTGAAAAATATCTTCCGCGGGGTAAACTCAAAATTCATGAAAAAACCTTCATAACTACCATGGCTAAATATTATTCGCTCCCATTATATGTTTACCACGCTGTTTTTGTTTTGTTTTTTTATATTACAAATAATAGACAATACGGGGTTTTAGGTGCGAAAAAGCCATTTGAAAATTCAAATGTTTTTGTGTTTCACGTTGAATATTTCAAGTCTACAAAGATAGATTTCACTTTGAATATTTCAAGTATACAAAGATAGAATTCTAGTTCCATATGTAATATAGCTAGGACTTCTATCCAAGTAGCAATACAATGTGTATCGCTATTCGTCATTTTGCTTTATCTATAATTCTTCTGAATAAGAACAGTTATAGTAGAAAAATTGATCTAAGCAACGCGTGATATTAGCTTAAAGGATTATTTCAGTGGTCAAGCAAGTCCATTTTATATGAAAGAGGACTTTGAAAGAAACAAAATAGGGAAGAAAGCTTTCAAAAATTTATTCCGTTGAGGAGATATTTAAGTTTAATGTTTGGTATAATTTGTATACAAACGACTGAAATCAGACTAGTCAGCTAGTTGTAATGTCATAGCCTCAGATTCCTCAAAATCTGTGTGTTCTATCATATTTTGTCCTGCGATTTTGTGGCTTAAAGACCATGTAAATGTCAGGAAAATAGTCAAACAGAATCTTGTCAGGATAACTATAATTTACCACCTGAAGAAAGTTCGAATGACCATAAAACAAATGGGAAAAAAAGTTAAATATATTTTCTTCAAATTACATTAACAATTATTAAGAATGTGAGGATAAGGCAACAACCTTCCATAGTAGACTTACTACACCAGTAAGTTCTACAAAGATAAGACCAAGATTTAAACTTTAATATCTCCTATAAGATTTTTGAACGGTTTTTTCACCATTTTGTTTCTTTTAAAGTCTTTTTTCACATAAGATAAACTTTTTGGACCACTGAAGTAATCCTCAGAAGCTTTTTAAGATGTATGGCATATTTGGTCAGAGAGTTGAGTCACGTTCTCGTGAAGTAGGCAAGCATTACTGTCATCTTTAGTTTTCTGACAGATTAAAATGAGCTTGAAGTAGGTTGATCCACTCAAATAAATTATGTTCCTTTTACAGATATTGCCTAAATGTATATCACATTTCCCCTTGATTTAATTACTCACACGGAATGTGAAGACAACTGGGGTGCCTATCTGTGGGTGATATACAATTCCTTCCCGGTGGGGTGATCATTAAATTATTGATAAATGTAAATGCTCAATAGAAGCATCTATTTCTACAACAATGACGCTGTGGGAGAAACACACCTTTCATTCTTCGGTTGCGAAATGAAAGGATTAGTTCAGTGGTCAAGCATGTTCATCTTATATAAAAGAGGACCTCAAAAGAAACAAAATGTTGCAGAAAGCATTCAAAAATCTTATTTTGTATCTTTCTTTAAAATACATCAAGACTTTAAGGAATCTGAGACTATGACATCACCACTAGTCTGATTTCAGTCGCTTCTACACAAATAACACCAAACTTTAAACTTCATTATCAGATTATCTCCTTAACGAAAAAAGATTTCTTAATGCTTTCTGCACTATTTTGTTACTTTTGAAGTTTTCTTTAAAAAAATAAATAAACATGCTTGACCACTGAACTAATCCTTTAAAGTGAGTAAACTCGAAAACAAATAAGGACAACACAATGATGTATTTAATTAATGTTAAGATGTTGCTCAAGGAATAAAGATTTACCATAAAAATATCCTGATAGCCTTAACATTTCACCCTAACTTTCAAGGTTTTTATGCAAACAACCACTTAACAAAAGATTATCACACGGATAATTCACACAACTCATAAAAATATGTTAGTATGAAATATATGGAACGCCAAAAGGATCACCAAATTTGTTTGCAAAACATATGTTCGGAAACAATATGGTCGCGCAGTATATAAGTTCGGAAAACTAATATGCTCGCGGAAACAATATGGTCGCAGAATATATGTTCGGAAAACTAATATGCTCGTAAAATGTATGTTCACAATCATAAATGTTCAAAACATACACGTTCAGAAACAAATAAGTTCGGTAAAATTAGGTTCGCAATCTTAAATGTTTCCAAAAGATATTTTTACAATGTGTACATTTGGTAAAGATACATTCGTAATATATACCTTCACTTGAGATATGTTCGAAATTTGTATGCTTGCAAAAAATAGTTCGTTGCGAAATGTGCTCGGAAACAGTGGCGTATGCATATTCATGTCTCAATGATACGTGAAATCCAGGGGTCGTGTTTTTGATTTCTCCAGTATAATCTTGAAGTTATGGACCGTTTAATGTTATGAGAACCTGGACCAATTAGCTCTATTTACAGATGTTAAAATAAAATGAGATGTAAAATAGGTAATAAAAATACAGTCTGAATAAAGTCTGATTTTCAGTCGTGTCTACACAAAAGACATCCTAATATGAGGGGTGGGGGATGTTAGGATGGAGCGTGGAGATGCTTGTACGTAGAAGGGCAAAACCATAGTGGGGGCCATGGGTAATTTTCCTTATAAGCTCTGCGATTTTGGCATTTATCAAGGTTACAATCATGTCTAAAAACGCAGTCAACTTGCTTTAACCGGCAAATTTGTTTTGATGTGGTGATACCCTACAAGATATTAAATTGTGTTCATTTTATAATACACTTTTGAGACTAAGCTTCCCCCTCCCCCTGCACCACCCCATTCCTCCCCCTCACACACACTTTTATTTTAGTTGAAGGGCCAGCCCCAGAAGCCCCGGTTCCGCCGCTAATGATTGGTGTGATACCCTCCCCGAAAAAATACGTATGCTATGTTGCGGTTCTAGTGAAGTGGCGTAACAAAATGAGTTGCAGAAGATTTTACCCCCTCCTCCCTTCCCAAACACACACACACACACAAGCCTTAGTCAGAGTTTATTGGAAAATCTGAACAATTTTCGGCTAGAAGGAAAAATTATTCAAATGGTATATATATTAATTTGACTTCACCGGTTTATCATACATCCAACCTCTCCCAGTCTACTAACGCACCTGCAGGAGTCGGAGGCTGAAATCAAGTGAAGGCCCCATTTGAATGGCTGCCCCGGGCCCAGATGCCCCTTGCTATGCCACTGGACAAGAGGCTTAAAGTAAGGGGGAGGCAAAGGAGTCATCAGTCAACGTTGGAAATTTTCTTTGATTTTTGTGTTGAGATATCTAAATACTGCTCCCTGGTGCCAGGGGTGCAACTAGACTTTGATCAGGGACGGAGGAAGGGGGTGGGGTGGGGTGGGGGAGGCGGAGGGGATGCTGGTGTTCTACAAACTTTTCCCGAATAAAATTTGCACTTGCCTGACTTATCTATAAACGGTATGTTTCTACAATCACATAATATGGAACAGACCCCCACTCCCACTCCACAACCAGTGACATCACCAGACATTTTTGCTTGGGGCATGGCAGAGTACTTAAGCACCAAACCTGGCCATGCGAAAACAGAATGTACCCGCTTGAGGGCCCCTTCAGGCCTTGAAAGTCTTTGGAAGTTTTGAAGATTTCTACTTTTTGATACTGTAAAATGGCCCAAGATCATCGGGCTCAGGATTTTACTCAAACATCCATGAAGATAACAAAAAAACTATGGTATTTTTCAGAACATTTTCAAAAGTATTTTGTTTTACAATTTTTCCTCAGGTTTGGGCCATAGTTTTGCCCGACGAAATAGTCAAAATTGGATTTGCTCTACAAACATTTTTTTTTCTAGGGGACACACCCCATCCCCTTAATTTACGCCCCTGCCTGTTGCCTATATGCAGATTTGATGATGGTAACCTGTCGTCCTCGCCCACCAAAATATTATAGTTTTACGTCACTGTTGGGGGAACTTTCGTAGCACAATTTGGTCAGGCCCTGAAAATTCATGTATATGCCGGCGTTAGACTGGCCATTGCTCTACAATAGGCTCCCTGGGCCATCTCCAGCTATTTGATGGCACCAAAATTTAGGCCTCCTTAAAGCATCCCAGATCGACTCTGCTATATATTAGTAGGCCTCAAATATACACCGCTTTGCGGTCACCATTCCTGTTTCCATGATACATTTTTATCGTTTCCCATAGGGGCCTACACGAAAATGAACCCGTTCTTATTTGCACAGTCTGCTTTATTTTCATGCAGTTACACCAACTTCCTGTTGCATTATGTACCTTGCTACCAGTGATTAGCTGAAAAAATACTCCCAAGTAGAACAAGCCGAACTATCCAAAGGTAACATGTCCTTGGAAAGGAGAACAACTCCGGAAGGACACGCCTTGAGAACAAATAACTCATACATATGCTTACGCCACTGTTTGTTAACTCACTTTGCGAAATACTTTGCGACGAGCGTTTCTTAACCGAGCTTACGCCTACAGGCTCACGAAATACGTTTGTTACCCGAGGATACGCCAAAAGGCTCATGAAATATGTTTGCAAACTGCAAGCATAACTGTAGCAAAAGTAGTGATTGCGAGCGAATATTTTGCGAACTAACAAATTGCGAATATACCTTCTTCGCGAAGACGTTGCAAACCGAGCATATTTGATTCCCGAACGTATATTTACGAACATACTTATTTCCGAACTTAGATAGTTTCGAACATATTTTTGGCGAACATATTTGGTGGTCCTTTTGGCGTTCCGTAGAATTAGGAAATATTTGTAGGTAGAAAATAGAACACGAAACTAAGAAATAAATCCTTTCCATAAAAAAGAGAAATGAAGAGAATTGTTCAGACTAACGTTCGTCAGTACACTTATAGAGCTCACATGAAATAACTAACCGATAACCTTTTCTTTCAGAAAATGTTATTGTTGCAATCTTTTCTACTAAACACATCGCTTTGTGTTTGATCAAAAGCCTTGATATTTCAAAAATATTAAAGTAGACATAAAGTCAAATATTGTAGCTTGATATATCATAGAGAATGAAAATAAATAAACCAACGACCAAGATGCTCATCATAAAATTGTAAAATCGATTACCTAATTTTGTGTAGAAATCATACCAATGATGACATAATTTGCCCTATGTGCTAGCACACGTAATGCATTTCTTTAGAAATCTCTTTGAAATTTTTTTTCCATAATGCATTGACATGAACTTCGAAGGGCTTCAATCAGTATATACAAATACAAATTCCCAGATCTATGCAAAGGAAAACTTATTGACAGAAATAAAGTTTTAATAAATAAGAAAATATATGCTAAATTGCTTTTTACGATGACTTAAAATTACTATTTATATTATATAGAATGAAGAAAAAGCTTTAATGTCTCTTTTAATGATACACATGGAATGGAACTGTTTATTTCAGAAATTTAACTATTTCTTGCAGTATATTGCATATATCTTTGATATTCTTGCGCACTTCTTAACAGTTTAATACCTATTTTCCTCTTAACAGCGACAACTATGAGTAATGTCATATTAAAAAACATTAACCAACTATTAAAACGCGCAAGCAAGCGAGACATGTAATTACTTTTGCATGTGGTTAAGGGGTAACGAGAAACATGTAAAATATCAATCTTCTTAAGTGACAGCAAACAAACTTGCTCAAATGCATTAAGACGACAATTTTATAGACTGAGCAATACTTGAACGAAAAATATATGTTCCTAAATATAGTACAAATTAAGCGTTTCTAGTCATTTGCTATAAATTCGTTTCTATAAATTTATCTTATCTTATGTCTTATCTTATCTTACAAATATGAAGTGCCCTGTTAAGAATTTCAAATATAAGGAACAACATCTTAAAGTTAAAAGGGATCATAAATTGGTAATGTACATATAATTAGTTGAGGCCTTTTGATTAAGGGTTAATGAATAACGCGCTATGCGTTCGGTACAGGATAATACATAGACGCTGGGCAGTCCGGAAGCATGCCTATTAATCGGAACATATATAATATACGAGAATATTTAAGTCATGCAGCCATATTGTCCACATGTTACGATAAAATGTCATAGTTTATAATTTATGTACTTGAAGTATTACAAATCATTGTGTAGAAAAACATTCCAATTTTCAAAGTAGCCGTTTCGCGCCTAAAAGCCTAACTCTATTGTCTATTTTATCTAATATTTCAAAAACGGCGTAGTGAACATATCAAATGGGAGTGAAAAAGTGGTAGCCACGACAATACTGAAGATATTTTCATAAGTTCTAAGTTTCCCCTAGCAAATATATTTTTCCCAGCGTATTTCAAATTTAAAAATGTAACATTGCATGAGGCTTGAACGTTATGATAGCAAAGGATCATAGAAAATAACACAAAATGGCGGCTTCCATGTAGCAAAATGTTACCATTAATTGGAACATTTATGTTCCCATTAATAGGCATGCTACCGGACTGCTGGGCACAGATTGAGCAATGCACAAGGGCGCATCCAGCGATATCTGTGCAATCAGCTTCTATGCATTATCCTGTGCTGAACGCATTGCGCGTTATTCATTAACCCTGTTTATAAATAGGTAATAGACTACTATATAATGAACATTCGAAAAAAATCAGAAAAAATCTCATGAAACACAAAAACTTTTAACATTTTTATTATCATTTTCAAGATACTCACAATAACATTGACTCAGCTTCAATGTGTATTATTCATCCGCAAAGTAACACACTAAAGATACGCATAACATAGCAATACATGAGCTAAGATAAGCAAATCATTGAAAAGTCTTTGAATTCTTCATAGTTGCATAAGATCAAGGAAAAAAGTACCAAAATATATTTTAATTACTAAAACAATAGTTACTTATTTATTAACGTATTACAACCTGAAGAAAATTAGAAAGAAACTCAGTAAGATTGATTTCACTGTGCGTGTTGCTGAGCAACTATATATTTCCGAATCCGAAGGCTATAGGCCTACCTATCCAAAATTAAGAGCATTTCGCGTGTAGCCTACGTACGTTGCTAGCCTACGTACGTCCGTGCCATGACTCATGTCTGCATGTAATACTACGTCTAACCTATCGGTAGATTTGGAGATTGTCTATTTGGGTATGTGGACTCGTTTTATTCACATTATTGGTCTTTGAGTTTTGAAAATTGTCACTAGGCTTGCCATTTCATTTCGGGGATGTTCACTGTGACAAAGTAGGCCTAGGCCTGTAGATAATTAGAATGTACAAATTAATCCTCAACTAGAATGTTTACCAGCTCGGGCTCTGTGACGCCTCACTTAGACTCATTACAACAACAAAAGCGGCGCTAATTTTCTGTGTTAATTAGAAACCATACCAATGTTAAGCCCTAACTTATTATTATAGACAAAAGATTCAGTTTAATGTTAGAATGGGGAAATGGAAATTAGTTTTAACCTTAATTTCGAATTTATTGGCATTCGATACTCGATTCTTGCATGTCTTGAGGCAAAATCTCGGTTCAAACCCTCAAAAGGATTAAATTTTAAATCAAAAGTCATTAAATCAATTAAGTCAGACATTATCAAGAATTCACAATCAACAGATCAGTATAACAGATTAAGCATACTAGGCCTATTTACGTTTTTAGATTAACTAGCAGACGACGGCAGCAGCGTTTACAATTTTAGCCTTTAAACTTGTCGACCTGCTGCTTACGTAACAACTTTGATTGACAGGTTGGAACTACTTTCATTACTTCAGCACACGATAAACAATGGGTTCTTGCAATGCATTATGTATATATGGTATATATATATATATATATATATATATATATATATATATATATATATATATATATATATATATATATATATATATATATATATATATATATATATATATATATAGCTGTATCGAATTCCTAAGCGCTAAATACACTACTGAGGTAGACTATCAAGTTTCATCAGATGAACTAATTTATCCATGCGAAGGAGGCCAGTTGAACGCTTGGCTCTTACGATGTGAAACAGTCTTTAGATTCGAATTGCTGTCGACAAAACTAAAGCTTTTGTTGGAATAAAGAATGTAAAAACTTTAAAATGACAACTTTGATGTATTACATTTTAAATCTTTTATTGAAATACATACATCTCAAAAAATATGCAGTATTCTAATCATGTAATTTCTCTTTCATTTAAATTGAATTTTGCTCATGTTTCACATATTTTCCAGCTTATTAGCCCATTTGTGAATGCCACTTGACAACCCTAAACACTTCATTTGTAGATATGAAACCATACTAAAACGTACTGAAAATTCACTAATATAAGTTTCTTTTACAACTCCTCGTTGTCATCTTTAAGTCTAGTTATAATTATTCAGCTTTTAATCTTACCAAAACTACACACCTGGCATTTGTGAGTGTCGAAATTCCAATCATGCATTTTAAAACTTTGTTCAAATGTAATGGAAAAGCTATTTGCAATTCCATATTTTTTCCATTTATGCAATGATATACAACTTACAACATGAATGCATGTATATAAAACAATAGGAATGAATGTACTTCTTTTCATATACTGATATATGTAGAATAATCATGGGTTAATTCTCGTATTATTCGAACTTACAACATCTTACCAACTAAGATGTTTATATCTCATTTTGATTAATAAACTCCTACACAAAATTGACCAATATCGCCATGTGTCTGCAAGGACGTAAATTTATTCCAATTTTTTCATTTATATAGAAAAATAAGACGCCAAACCTTCTCTCGACCATCCTATGTTAAGGATTTTAATTGACAGGACTGTAATAAAACTTAAGTCGAGTGAATCTGTCTGACACTTTCTTGGGGCTCTCGAGATCAAAATCTAATTTTTCACTGTGCTTATTTCGAAGCCAGTAATATCTAATCCATGTAATCCTATCAAGTAGCTTTCGACATAAGAATAAGTCTCTTTATAAACAACGCTACCTCTTTTGAAAATAGCCCATAGTGTGTAAGATAACAGCTTCAAACAATAATATCAAAAGTTCAGCATCTCGTTTATTAATTTTAAATACACGTGTATATTTCGAAGGAGCTGAAACGAGTAACTGTGAATCTGTGCTGTAACTAACTAATATAAAAAGAATCAGTATAACTTGCGGTCGTTTCCCACGCAGCTAGACAAAGTAGGCATTTTGGTAACAGATGTTTGAAATTGTCTTTCCATTCGTTTAAACTGTTTTTCTGATGCTAATATTCATATCTGATCCACATTTCAGGTCCGTAGCCAGGAATTTGAAAGGGGGTTATTTTTCGTATAAAAGGGCAACAAACTTTGAGATTTCAGGTGTTTATTATTCTTTTAGATAAAAGGGCACCTTTCTCAACAAACAGGGGTTCGCTTTTGGTATAAATGGGCAACAATCTATGAAATTCGAGGTGCTTAATATTCTTTAAGATTTGAAAAGGACACTTTCTTAATAAAAGGGGTTCGTTCGTTCGCTTGGACGAACCCCCGCTCTCCCTTCCCCTTCTTCCCCTTCTTCCCCGACCGATACGGCTGACCGATACGGCCGACCGATACGGTCCTGCATTTTAAAAACGTAATCTTTAGTCTAAATATGAAACGTTAATAAAGTCTTCGGGAGATTTCCGACTTTTTATTCAAAATTGTGACCTTTTTTTGTAATTTGTGACTTGTATTAATTGTATTGACAATTCTAACTTTATAACTTGAAGAGGAAATCTCGTCCCAAAGAAATTACTTGAAATGCAAGCAGTATTATTATACATACTAGTGACGTCACTTCTGCATATGCTATGGATTGGCTTGTCAGTATTTGGGTCAATTTTTCGACCACTCCTTAAATCGTTCAAGTGCATTTATATTTATATCCACTTTATTACGATTACTGACTTTTAGTATGTAGGTACAGTATAAGGTATAAGCGCTTTGAGCACGATTGTAGGAAAGCGCTATAAAAAAAAATCTGAATATCATTATATAAGTGTGTTCCAAAATAAGTACGAAACATGTTTTTCATTTTTAATGCATTCTAAATAATATGTATGACATAACGTAAAAGAGATGAGGAAACGCTTACATTTAATGCGCATTTTTTTTTGACTAAAAACGTGTAACAAATCAGTTCCCAAAGTCATTCACAAGTTGAAATGAATGTAAAATGGCTGAATGGTGGGGTAGGGCATATTTCAGTTCACTCAAATCATGTATGATGATTCGCTTCAAAAATATTACTCTTAAATTGCTGTTACATAGGCACCGTACCCGGTGCTCTTAAAGTAAATTATTTCCCCTTGTTTTAGGCCTCAATCAGTTTCACTGGTTAGCACAAGTTAGCAGGAAATAGCAAAGATGTATTTGTATATTTGAATTGTTAAGCGAATCAGAAACCTTAGTAATAAAGGCGTTCTATGCGATCAATAAAATGACTGTTATGGATATATGTGATCTTTTAATCTTATGACTTTTTGTCTGATTTTCTGCCTGGATTATCTCATATTACAAGGAACATTCTCAATACTAATATCTCATATTACAAGGAACATTCTCAATACTAAATTTGAAATCTGATAATATATATATACATATATATAAACACATGAGGAAATTTGTTTCAAAATGTTATCTCAAGCAACAAGCGAAAGCGTGTGTCGAGAGATAATTTACATAGTGTAAACGCAACAACACACCGCACGATAAGGTGAATATAGTTATATATGAGACCAAAGAAGCTCTTTGATGAGACAAACTCTGCTTATTAATTACACTAAGAAGATGAAACAAGTCACACATCCAAGGTTCCATGTAGTGACGACGCTTCTTATCGTTGCAGTAATTAAAATCTAACAATTCATAATATAGCAATTTAGTTCCTCAAGTTCATGTTATAATAAAACATTATTTGGTCATATACGATTCCAAAGAGCTTCCACACTTGTCTGCTTGTGTAAAAGCTCTTTGATGAGACAAACTCTGCTTATTAATTACAATAAGAATATGAAACAAGTCACACATGGAAGTTTCCATGTAGTGACGGCGCTTTTTATTGTTGCAGTAAATAAAATCTAACAATTTATAATGTAACAATTTAGTTCCTCAAGTTCATGTTATGATAAAACATTGAACATCAAGTTGGCTTCTCATATGAACAACCATTTGACATCTAGGACTTTCTCGTTGTCATTTACGTTTTCTATCAAGTCAAGAACAAGAGTTTCAAACTAGAAGTTTAAACATGAGTTTTTTAGGGTCTACTATTCACCTAAGAAAAAGTAAGTTACAGTAGTGTTGCCCAAGGAAATATAAATTCACGTGCTTTTGTAAAGGTGCGATATCGGCATAAGGGCATTCTGTTCTAATTGGTTGAAATTTCAAGCAATGGCTATACGTGCCTCTATATTTATAATTCAGCAACCCTTCCCGGAGTGGCACATCTTCTCATGAGGGATTCGAATTTGCTTTTAGGCCAAACATAACGAGTTCGACTCTTGTCAGGGCAACATATTTTCTTCGACTTTTTCCCTCATTTGAATTAAAACATGGAGGTATTAACTGAGTTATTTTCAGTTAATAGCTCCATGATTAAAGTAACGATAAATATGTACAGCTCTGTTCAACTCGGCCGTGTCATATTGTTACCTCACATACGCACCGTATGTACTAATTTCCATACAAACAATGTATAACATACGCTTCTCTGAATCTCTGAGCTATTGTAACACGTTGATGACGTGTGTAAGTACATGTCATGTGCTTACTGACGTCCACCTATTGGGCTTTGCCGTATATCTTTTTGCAGTGATCTGCGCTACCGATTGCATACCAAGTTATTGTTTGCAGCGGCGGACTGGCAATACCCAACCAGCCTAGGCGATTTGAAGAAAAAGCGACCCTGACCATGGGCAATATTAAATGGCGATAGATGAGATTTAAAACATTAACTCCGAAGGAATCTCGATGTATGGAGATTAACACCCTTTTGATACGTGTTCAATGTTAATAGAACTTCAGCTAATTTAATTGCGATTGACTGAAACAACAGCGGTGGAACGGAAAAACATATTGGGCGTGGAAGAAGCGGGAAGGGGGCGAGCTAAAATGGCCCGTTACTGAATTTTCAAAGAGCCTTATACGAAGTCATAGAATATTGTGGCCCTGGGCTGCTATAGTAGAGTCAGCTGGGATTGTTTCCTTCTGGCTAATTCAACCAAGCATAGTTATATTCATATTTTGGAAAGATTTGAACAGATTGAAGAATTTCTTTCCGAAAAATTAATTGAATTTTGCGCCACCTCTCGCCTACTTTACGAACAATTCACCTTGGAAGTACAGGTACACATATTTCATAATAAAAAGATTATCAATTTTTCATTTTTGTTGTTTATATTTTTCGTATACGTTGGAAAGTAATTATACACACTATCCTATTTGCGCAATGTTTTCTTTGAAGTTGTTCTGATGAACATTTGAACTCCTCCGAAATTAAAATTTCCTCGACGAAAAATCAAAAGGTTTTGTCTCCTTCTAGATTCGAAGTTAAAATTGAAAATGAATTCGCGTAAGAAATCGAAGACCTTTTGAGCTGATGGCAATTACAATTTTATATATTTATTCCTCAGTTCATTTTTGGTTCCGATACTATCAGTATCAGGAACCTATGCAGTCGTCTGCCAAAATGTATGTGTGTATGTCTGTGACGCTTTGCTTGTAAACACGATGTCTCCCGAACAGAACATCTATACCATGTCTATTGTTTTTAGTGTCGATATCGTACATATAAATGAGTGGGAGGAGCAAAATACACAAATCTTTAAATGCTTATATTTTGATAATCATATATCTTCTTTGGCATAAATGAGGTGTTAGGATTGGTGTAGATGCCCATTTTATAAAATTGTTTAAAATCACTGATATGAATTGTGGGCGGGGCATGATGTGGTTTTACTAAAAACAGCTTGTTAAGACGGTATCTCGTGAACCATGCATCAGTGGCATGTCAAATTTGGAGCATTGATTAATCATGACTCAAAGACGGTCTCATTGTTTCCGTGTCGATATCATACTTATTAACTGAGTGGGTCGGGCTTAGTGCAAAAATCTTGAAGTTTTTATATCTTTACAAGTGCATGCCAGTTTTGCTTCCAATGTGGCATGCTTATGTCTTTAGATAGTGTGCACATGCTTATGTTGTTAAAATGTCATGCTTAATTACTTAAAATAATTTTGAAAGAAAAAGCATATATCTTGACTCCTCCACCTACAACCTAAAAATGTCTATGAAATCAATATCTTTTATACTGTTGTGAAGTTCCTTTGTTCATTGGCTATAATAGCATTACTGTTCTCCCAGGACAAATACTAGATGCATTAATAGACAGTCACAGTGGCAAAACTGCCACCTTTGAATTACATTTGAAGTGCATTCCTTCTCAATGCTAAACAATCGCAACCGGTACAAAGGATATTTCACGAGTTGGTCATCATTTGTGACTTTGTATGATTATCTAAAAGCTTAAAAGAAACAAATACTTTGGTTCTTGCAAAGGTAAATGTCCCTGGTTAAGTTCCCGGCGGGTACTCATCCATCAGTTCTTCACAAGTAGATTATCTCTGTATTAGTGGGGCGGATATGTAACAATTTTTACCTAAAGTGTGCACTTCTGGATAGAAGCATGAAAATTTGCACAAAGGGGTTTTTGAGTATGCTGATTTCAAAAATTGCGGGAACCACGATGTCACTTTAAAAAATTAAAAAAATTCAAAATGGCCGCCATAAACACATTTTTGCCCATAAATCAGATGTTAGTTCCCCGATTAACATGATCTTGGTGTCTATACCTATGTTCTTGAGGTCAAGAAATCCAATAAAACATATGCCAAACATCATGAGATACATCTTCCCCCCAAAAAATTCAAAATTCAAAATGGCCGCCACAAGAAAGCTTTTTTTACCATAAAACGGATCTAAGTGCCCAAATAGCCATAATCTTGGTCTCTAGACATATGTTTTTGAGGTCAATGTATCCAATAAAACCCACGTAAACTATCATAACATCTTCCCACGAAAAACCTAGAATCCAAAATGGCCGTCGCAAATCCATTGTTGGCCATAAAATGGCTATCCAGCCATCATTTATTGGTATCTATACCTGTTTTATGTCAAGGAACCCAATAGAAAACATGAAATATCATGACGTACATTATATTGTGAATAGTAAAACAGATACAATCAAAATGCCCTCACAAAACAAGTTTTTGACCAAAAAACCTGCCCCAATCACCGTGATCTTACTATCTATACCAAGTCGGTAGAATACATATGAAATATTATGGTAAAAAGTTGACAACAATTCCATATAATAGCATTTATTTGTCAGATCAAAGTATATCACAATTGAGCATGGTATACCCTTTTTAGGTAAAGAAGTCAAATAGTGTGTCATACATTATGTTAAAAATGATTACATGATCGCTGTCAGTGTCTCATATGTACAGATTTGCTTTATTCTCTGCTACACTGTCCGGAACAGAAGCACAACTGTGTACACTTTGAGATTTGCGCAGACACACTTGCATCTTTTTGTACAAGACTTTTTGCATCCACATTTCAGCAGTTCCTGACAAGCTTTGGCTGCCTCTGGAAGAGTGGTCCAGCATGGAGTCCATGGGGAATCACCTCTTACTCTCTCCCAGCCCCATAAATCTGGCGATGGAACTTCAGGGTCTCCTATAAGTGACTGTCCCCAGATGTGCCCTGCCTGATAAACAACCCTTTTTACATGCTGTTCCAGGGCATGTAACGTTGGAGGAATGTTTTCCATCTTACGGTTTTGAGTGAACAAGTGCTTCCTGGCTTCATTCACATGGTTGAGTGATGATGTTCGCTGATACAAGAGAACAACATATCTCTCTATTTGCTCCAAGTCGCTGGGAGAAACCTGGCATGGAGCATGGGATAACCGAGCAAAAATTGGTTTGAGATAAGGCATACTGACCATACAGCCCAAGCGGTTCTCTTTCCAATTCCATGAAAGGCAGAGACAGTATCACATCCTGATATTGCGTGCAAGAATAGTAAACCCCATGATGCGTCATTGCCTAATAACGCTGCAATTAGGTGGCATGGGATGTAACGTAGTCTACCACCATGACCAAATGCTATCCATATTTCACAGTCCTGTAAAACGCTGGACACTGCAAGCGCAATAACCATCACATCAGTATCTGTTGCGTGTATCATCAGCTTGGTAAATCCATGATGGAACGCATGGGAAGCATGAAAAAGAAGCCGTGTGTCCGCTTCTTCGTGAGTGCAGGACAAGTTTGAAAGGTCAGTCATGGGAGATGATACAACATTCTGGCCGTGTGTGGAGATCACTTGCTTCTCTGGGGGAGGTTGAAATTCTTGTATTGCATTGGCTAGAAGTCGGAACAGGCTGTCTTTGTTTGCATCACAGCGAAGGAGGTTCTTTCAGTTAACAGGAATATTGGTGTTGTTGTCCACCCGGAGATGATTACTAGATCCACGGCTCTGTCGTGTTTGTGTCTTTAGGCTGTCCTCCCTGTAGACATCCCAGACAACATCTACACGAACAACGTCTTGTAACATGTGTTCTATGTAAGGCAAGAACACCAGTTGTGAATAGTCCTGGAATGTTTTGACAGAAAGTTTGGACTTCTTTGGATCAAGCATGTGCACAAGGGCAGCACCGTCAACAATTTTGACGTCAACTTTTGGAACAGATTCTGGTTGTGGTACCATTGTCTCCAGGCATCCCATCAAGTCAGATTTGCATGTTTAATGCATAATACCATTTGATGCCAATGATGGAGGCCAGGCATGATTTTCATGGCTGAAGAAGGCATCCATATCGCTTTCTCTAGCTTGACACGATATATACATCCGTGAAAAGAGACAAACATCACTATGCAGGTCGGAAATCCTGGAAGCGGACTTCGCAGGTTTCTTTCGTGAACTAGAATTTAACAAAGGCAGATTGTTCTTATGTTTGGTGTCTTTGAATGCAGTGATTGTGCCATTGATACGCTCGGCAACAAATTTCTTGTACTGTGTTTTGCCTATGTCTTCTGCGGACCTTATAGCATTTACCACACTATCAGACATTATCACTTTGGTGTCAAGTGCGTAGAGGTCTGTGCTTGTATCAGCAAAAGGGTTGTCAAGTTCATCCTTTACATCAGTGACACTCTTGACGTGAGATAAGAAAGTCTTCTGTACACTTGGTATTTGTTCATGGTGGCGTTCTGTGCCCTTCTTTCCCCTAGCATGTTTGTCATCATACTCCATTAGAAGTCTAGCTGTTTCTGGACCTGCAACCATCCACCTTGCTAGTGCTGCTTCATTTTCAGTGATACCTATTATGCCTCCATCTCCCTTCACCATTGCATTCAGCTGTTCATGAACTTGATCATGGGCTAGTGCTGAGAATTTGTGCATAGTTTTCTGTGTCACAAGGTTGCCTTTGAGAAACTTTGCATGTGTGGTAGGGCAGTTAATCTCAAAGGATTGTAGGTCTCTCACATGAACGGTCATCCAGCGAGCATAGTGGTAGTGGTCAAGAGCGAACATCCATGGAATAATCTTTCCAAGTGACTGCACGTAGGCAACATATCTTTGCTCACGCTGTGATCTAAGGAACTGTAGGAAGAGAAGTTCCAACTGCCAGACTTTGTACCAGTAATCGAACTGAGGATGCTTTGAAGCCATCTGTTTACACCACTCATCATAGTGTATTTGTTCATCATCTGATGTGTTGATTTGATAGTCAGCATATGACCTGTGAAGGAGAATGTACAGAGCCGCTGCGGTTACTTGATGTGCCCACTGACCTCTGGATGTCTGTGAACCTTTCTGCAGACCAGCTGCACGTCCATCAGTTCTAACATTGGCCGAAGTCATAACATAGGTCCAACCACTACCATCAAGCCAGTCGTCAATTACTTTCAACATGGCCATTTCTATATGGAGACCCCCCATCAGTACAACGTAATGTCTTTAACCATACTCTTCTGGCCATTTCCACTGAATTCGTTTTGCAATTGCATATAATGGCTGATCAACAGTGAGCAGTGGTATCTGGCCTGGGTTGACACGAACCGTGATCTGTTTGATGATATTCATCCCATGCTTGACCATAGCGGGTGAATGTGCTTGATCTCGAAATAATGGTAAGAGAGAGATAATTGCAGATGTCTTGGGTAGAGACACCTGTAAGCTGGCAAAGTAGGCTGACCATGATATGTCCGTCTTCACCTGATCAATTTGATTTTCATTAGCCAACTTCGTCCTCACTTTTTTAAATTAAAACTTCTGCATTTCATCATCATTTATTTCCGCAGATATTGGAATTGCTTCATCATCCTCTACTGTTGGGATGACATTATCAGGGAGTGAAACCGGTGGCACATCAGTATATGACTTTGGTAATGACTTGATAGATTTCGACTTTGGTTAGGCCCTGTTTTCGGGAATCTCCTGAAGGACCCTAACGACACCATGATTGTCATTTGTGATGTGCTGTGTTATTGATATTGCGGTGCCATGAAAAGAATCACGACTTGAGGTGGATGACGGGTTGTGATCTATATTATCGAGATTTCCAGTGGTGAAGAATTGGTCTCTGAGGTTTGAAGGACAGACAATGCCCTCATTCTCATATATGTCAATTATTCTATTAGCTTCATCAGTAGACAGTTGCAAAACTTTGTCATATGACACCGACAGACCCTTTTCAAATAAATTGTCAATGAGATCACGTTTACGCGTTCGGTTGTAAATAAGCAGGCCAAGATACAATGGGAGAACCGTCGCACAGTCCGAATTGTGCCATGCTGCTACAAAATCTCTCCTACCTCGTTTGATGGCATTGAAGACAAGTAACTGTGTTATGGACAAGGCAGCTGTGCTTACATCGTTGTCATCTACACGTTGTGTTGCATTTGACCTCCCTAGAATCATCCCGACGAGGGCAGATAGAGAAGGAGGTATATTGTCAAATTGTTCATCACATAAGAAATTATTGAAGTGGTATTTTTTCTCAAATATTTCTTTGTGGACCAACTTTGCCACTCTCATCAATATTACAGCTTCTTCATCTGGATCGAAGTTGCATGCATCAGGCAAGGTATCACCAACATCTTCCTTGAATGACAATACTGTGCCAGACTTGCTGTTGTGAGCTTCCAGATCTGGAATATGTTGCTGGAGTTTCTGCGCGAGTCTGGTGGAATGGATGCGTTCATTTGGCTAACCACCTAATTCATGGAGGCACTCGCAATACAATTCCTTGAGATCAGAGAGTTTGAAAACATGATTGAGGTCTCCACTCAATTGGCCATATTCCTCAATGTATGACACCACCTCAGCAAGTGCAAGTGACTGTGGGTTAATATGGCGACCCTTCTCAGTTAAACTTCTTTGTTGGGATCTATGTTTGTTATAGAATAAAGCTAAGCAATTCAAGTGATATACAGCATCAATAGCGATCATATCTCCAACTGATAATTTAGCCAACAGCTTAGTATCTCTGAGCTCCGTAGCGATTTGTCTGATGCGGGTATCAAGGGCTATCGTCTCGGCTTTGTGGAAGTCTCCTGTTGTTTGTCCTGATTCTCATAATTGTTTTTCATGCTCTCATGAGAACTTTTCTTTTCTCATGAGATTCTCATATAAGTTTGTGGCGGCCATTTTGAATTGAATTTTCGATTTTTTTGGCAAGAAGATGGATCTTATGATGTTTCGCATGGGTTTTATTGGATTTCTTGACCTCAAGAACATAGGTATAGACACCAAGATCATGGCAATTGGGGCACTAACAGCTGATTTATGGACAAAAACGTCTTTGTGGTGGCCATTTTGAATTTTTTAGCGGGAAGGGTTAGAGTGACATCGTGGTTCCCGCAATTTTTGAAATCAGCATACTCAAAAACCCCTTTGTGCAAATGTTCACGCTTCTATCCAGAAGTGCACACCTCAGTCACATATCCGCCCCACTATATAACCTTAACTTATACAGAGCAGATGTATAACCTTAACTAAGACTGGATGTAAAATACCCAATAAATCTGTCTACATTTTCAAACTTAATGTAAAAACATGTCACTTTAAAACACAGATAATTTAGAGTGTATTAGTACCAACCAATCACAGATTATTTCCCACAACTATAGGGGAAGAGAAAAATTGACATCAAAGAGTCATTCGCACAAGTAGGGCTAAAAGTTGCTATTGCTTTAAAACCTGCATAATATCAATCATGATATGCTGTTCAACATTTCTCTGTTTAGAGAGGAAGGGGCCGTAAAACATGATGACTTGAAATTCAAATGGGGTCTTACTGGGGGCTCTAAATGATTAACAAAATAAAATCAGATTTCAATATCTCTAAGCAAATCTCAATATCTTGATGTTAATTATAATGTAAGGAGTGACATTTAATAGGAGCCATCTAATAACGTTACTATTCCACCTACACTACACAGCTTCTACAAAAAATAAAGCATCGGAACCACATAACCTTTTAGTTTCTAGTTAGTGTTATTACAATCTGACAATACTGACTGACGTCCAGCATGACAAAAAAAAAATACGATCTCAGTTCTTTTGTTTCTTTCTAAGAAAAGTCATCAGAACTATAAATGAACATAGCTAATTCCATCCGAGCCATTAGGCTCATAGAGCCAGTGCTTATCCCCGTTTTCAATAGAGCAAGCGGATGAGAGTACATGACTCCCCCTGGACGGGGACGCCAGTCCATCGCAGATTAACTCCCCGGCAATGCTGGTACTCATTTTACAGCAAGTAAAGTGTCTTGCTCAAGAACACAATGCAGCGCTCATGACAGGAATCGAACTCGATACCTCTCGAATACGAGCATGACTCCTTAACCACTGAGCCACTGCATCTAGATGAACATAAGAATAACATTTTTAATTCATATTCTGATATTGGAACATCTTGATAACAGTGGCATATAGGCAACCATACAAAGCAGTCTGATTCGTACCTCCGATCGGGAGAACAGTTTTGTTCTTCCAATCTTCTCCCGATCGGTGGATCCCTTACAGAAGTATTCCACAATGCATCTATCCAAATTCAAAGTTTGTATAGTTATAACATAAAAATCAGACTTATTTCGAGGCGGGGAACTCAACCACTGCGAAGGGTTTACATTTTTCTTCCCGATTTGAGATAATGGCATATGAATTATCTTTTCACCGTACACGCTTTTAAACTTCACCGTGCGGTTTTCGAGAAATGTGAAGAAAAGTGATTAATTCTTATTATGGGTTACTGTTAGGCAGTCGCGCTTTAACAAGGTTTTCTGAAATTATGAGAAATAACTTGGGAATTTGTGAAAATTATTTAGCAATAACTGCGTGATAGTAATTAAGTTGTTTTACTTTTGCGAAATTGAACATGAACAAAGCAATTTTGTTACAAACTTTCAATGAAACGACTGATAAGCGTCAATGACTGAAACTTCACACAAAAATGGCGGCTTCCATATATCACTGTAAGCTCAGTGCGCATGCTTGAGTCTCCCGATCGGGGGACTTATTGAATTCCCCGATCGGTGGTACAAAGCGAACTGCAAAACTCGTGTAAATAAACTGTCAAATCTTAACAATGACATCTTCAAAGGATGTACAGCTTTTGTATGTGTTGCGAGTTAGGATTTCTTTGGGAACTTTGATTTATATAAAAAGGGAAACATGGAATGCATGGAAACCCATACATGGACGGCGGAGACGGGGGTCGGACTTCAGCCACATAAAATTGTAAAGCTGTATGATAAAAAGGTGTCTTTTTGTAACATTTATACATTCTTATAGTTTTGAAAATATCAACTGAGTCCCCTCTCCAAATAATACATCTTTATCCATATGCATTTGCAGCTTTAATTTTTTAACGGAAAATCTTATAAAACACTAGAACTTCTTAATATCAAAATATGTCATTTGCTGTTAGAATGTCTTTTATAAAAAGCTTGTAAAAACAGAAAACGCTGGAAATTCTACTAACTCTCTGGGCTTTACTCCTGCACCCCACAAACCTCTATATATTACGTATACGCACTGAAAAGCACAAAAGGTGAGAATAAAAGAAGAGTGGTTGAAAATTTGCAAAATGAATTTCAATATGAAATCAACCTTGAAAATGCTAAGTATTGCAGAGCTACGTGAATTATGCAGTTATGTAGATAAAGCAATATGTCCATGATCGTGTTTTCTACAAAACGTTGTTAAATCAAAGGTTTACTTAAAAGTTTCCCTCAAGCGGACGGACATCACATCCCTAATTACGTCTTCTTAGCCACATTCCTGCATATTTTCCAATAAGAGGGGGATGGGTGTTTGAAAATATTTATTTCAAGGGCTACCACTACATCACTACAAAGTTTGATTGTGGCCAAATAACATAACACAACAAGATGACGGGCTAAGAAAGGTTAATTATCTCATAAAAGCCCAAACTAACACAACCGCAACCACCACCACACACACACAAATACAGAGTTAGTAAATAACTTATCAATGTTGACTTTGAAATTGCGAACTTAAGCTAACCAACCATTGGAGGTAACAACCTACTCAGGCAAACCATTCCACTCATTAACAACTCTTTGCAAAAAGCTAAAACGCCGAATATCTATTTGTGAGAGCTCTTTGATCAGCTTCAAACTATTACCACGTGTCGCATTAGGATTAGCTGAAACATGCAAGAAATAAGTAAATAACAGAAAGCATCACTACCAGATAGGATTTTAAAAACCTGAATCATATCGCCATGTACTCTTCTCAACTCAAGCGTAGTCAAACCAAGAATTCGCCAGAGCAATTCCTTACTTCGGGAGTAAGTAGTCTAGTGGCTCTTCGCTGAACCTGCTGTAAGATAAACTTATCTTTCTCATAAAAGGAACTCCAAGCCTGAATAGCATACTCCAGGTAAGGCCTGACTAACTGCTTATACGATTAAGAACAACCTATGAACAGCCTCTCTACCAATTGAAATGGAATATATGGAAACTATCACTGAACACCTTCTGGAATATCCCTTTTCATTTCAGTGGCTTCGTGCACCTTTGTTTTTAATTTTTCAGGAGGCATAGACAATCATTTCTGATGAAAATGATGGAACACATTCACTCTTTGGCTTTTTATTTGGACAGCTGTAAAGATGAAATATTGTACAAACACCCTCGAGTTCACGGTATGACTCAACCTTTCTATTTGCATTTTACCGCCAAATGTTTCTTTGTTTCAGAATTGTCGTATGTTACCTGAGCTCATTGGTCTCCCCCCTCTCCCTTCAATATTTGTAATGCTCCGCCGCCCTGTTATAACTGTAATTTACAAAGTAGTTTAATTCAGTATCTTTTCGAGATCGGATTGAAAGGTATCTATGATTTCACTCTTTTATCATTATATTCAAAATCCTAGAAAGGATGTGCATGAGTCAGTCCCAAAAATCCAAACCTGAAAAAATTGCCATGACAATGCAAATAGCTTTTCCCCAATAATATGAGATGAAATTTGTAATCATTATCATTGAAAAGATTTTTCTCTCTGTCTGAAATAGTAATCTAATAATGATAAGTGTTTATTAGAAACGAAAACTGTTTAAATGTTACAATATCGAAAAACAGTTATTGTTCGTTGATTCTTAAAAAAACAAAAATTAAATGAATTTTTTTTTTGATGATCACAGAGCATAAGTAACATGCAAAATCAAATATCACGGAATCTCGAACCCATGAACAATCGTATATTGTGGTTGAATGATTGAAAGCACTTGCTAACATGGCCTGTGTAGACTAGAGAAACAACATATTCGTGTCTGTGCATTCTTCTTGAAACGTTACATCAATCGAGTGTTATTTAAAAGCTTTCATTCATTTTGTACAAATGTTTGCTTGTTTCTGTTTCTTGGTAGATTGTATACCATTGAACAAATGTTTTCGTTCTCGTCTGTCTGTTGGTGGATTGTATACCATTGAACAAATGTTTTTGTTCTCGTCTGTCTGTTGATAGATTGTATACCATTGAACAAATGTTTCTGTTCTCTTCTGTTTGTTGGTAGATTGTATACCAGTTCAGATCTTTATTTGCGTAGTGGGTGTTTTGCGAAGAATATATACTGTTAAACTGTAAACAGTAAAAAAAAAAGTGTCATACTGGCATTCTTCCAAAGGTTACAGAAGGAAATTTCACAGTCAACTAACCTTGCCACCATTCACATGACCTATGACATCTACTTGATACAGCACCATATTTCTCATATCATTATAACTATTAAGTAGGATTTAAAGAATTGTCTACAGCTGAGAACAATAAGTTCATATAAGCTCATATGGCAGTAGGCTTATGGTTTAAAGTAGCTTAGCTGTTTCTTATAACTGTGGCCCGTCATTTATCGACGGTGGATTGCATAAGATAATATAATGTATGTTTGTTCATAATCCAACAATTTTGCATAAAACGTTAAATGTAAAAAAAAAAAAAATCCGAATTAATGTTATAAAATTGTCAATTCTAAGTCATTTTGATGGTAATTTCTAAGAAATTAGTGGCTTTCCTCTGCCTGCCCATAAGTTTATTTTAATATTAAATTGCCACACTTCATCACAAGGGTCCAGAGTTTAAAGTATTTCGGAGCACTGCATATTGCATAAAGGTTCTTTTTTTTTTTACTCGGTTTTGATTCTCTTCTTTTGCACTTCGTATTTTACTTTTTTATATTGATTTATTAATGTGGGCCAGCTGTCCGCGTATGTTTTAGATCCTCCTTAAATCATATATGTATGAATTAGGAATTTGTGTATTTTGCATTTTGTATTGTTTTAACTACCAAAGCTACCAAAGCTTTAACTATCAAAACGACTGACCCTCTAACCGACCGGCCCTCTAACCGACCAACCCTCTAAGCGACCGGCCCTTTAACCGACCGGCTATCTAACCGACCGGCTATCTAACCGACCGGCCATCTAACCGACCGGCCATCTAACCGACCGGCCATCTAACCGACCGGCCATCTAACCGACCGGCCATCTAGCCGACCGGCCATCTAACCGACCGGCCATCTAACCGACCGGCCATCTAACCGACCGGCCATCTATCGACCGGTCATCTAACCGACCGGCCATCTAACCGACCGGCCATCTAACCGACCGGCCATCTAACCGACCGATCCTCGGAACGACCAGCCCTTAGGCACGCTGACTTTTCGGGCGATCGCCAGAATGCCTGAACGGCCAGTCCGCCCCTGAAATTTGCTTGCAATGTCATAAATCACAATATGGACGAACTTTCCATCTGTCTGTTGACGCCAATGAATAATGGTTTACATCCTGACGATATGCATCGAGAGTTATTAGCCATTCCATTATTCTCTTTTTCCTGATGAAGGAAATGTCATGTTTCCACAAACTGCTGTTAACATGGCATATTATAGATAGCACCATTCACAATATCAAAGATGAGTTGTTAAATTGCCAATTTACGTCACTTCATATCAAACAATTTCATAAAATGTTCAATTCACCTGTTTTCTTGAGCGGCAAAGAAGAAAGAACCATCGCAGAGTTACGATTCAAATTGGATAATGGACATCAAAACATATTTTTCTTTTGTCTCATTATGAAAACATTGTCATAAATTTGATTAAAAAAATCATAATACATAGTTTTCCACAAGTGTTTTGGTGAAAATAATTGCTGGTAATTATCCAAAATGTAATGAAATGCACTAATTATAATATATGTACATAGTAATACGTTTTCCTATAAATCAAAGAAATATTATTGTTGCCATTACAACTGAAAACCAGACAAAAGATCTGTACAAGATTTTTTGATTTTCTTATCTTTATCATTTTCGACAGTATACGTATACGTTGGCAAAATAGTTTAAATATTGTTATCTTTAAAAAAATCCATGCGTAATATTATTATCACGGTCAGTTGAAAAAGCTTACTTAACATTTTCAACGTTTGTGCCAAACAAACGCTATCCAGTGATCACCTTGATTAGTCAAGGTCCTATATTTGGGATATATTAAAATAATAGATACACAATTTAAAATGGCTAACGTGTTCATATTTCAATAATCAGATAATCGAAATTGTTCCTTACAATAAGAACATCTTTGAAGTTTATTGAACATTTCTTTCTTGACAGAGCAACATATGGAGACAATAATCCTGTATAATCTGTCATTTAATAGGAACATGATAGCTGCAGGAAAGACCAAGTACCAACTTGAATTACAACATATATCACTAAACATCCCAAGCTAATGACAAGAACATATCAAAATTAGAAGTGCTCATGTAAAATAGGAAGAATGAACCTTCCATGTTTTTATACGGTGTCTAGACCAGAGTCAGACGTTTTTTGAAAAAGATTTTAGTTAAAATTGCAAAACTGCCTCTTAAAAGATCATCTTATGGAGCATAACATTGTCGTTACAGTGCAAAGATTTTAGACTGAAAAACATTCTTAGGACTATCTTTATCAAGACAGTTATCAAATACATGAATTAGGTATATTTTATGTCCCCTTTTGTTTCTAAATTTCTTACTAAAAAGCCAGAAATTTGCAATTGTCCAGAAGCAGTTGTTATACTTGTATGCATTTATGATGATTATATATTAATGGAAGACTTACGAAAAGATTCAAATCGTGTCATATCATCACGTTCCTCACTCCCGGGGGGGAACTTCATATTAAAAGTAAAGTGGTAGGGGTTTTCAGCCCAATAACCGAAAAACATGCCTGCAGTATAGCAGATTTTTTGGTAACTGCAATATAAAATTATACAATTTTCGTACCCGCAGTATGAAAGAAGTAAATTTTGATACCTGCTGTATGAGTATTCAACAAAAATATTGCAATAATGGACCAGCAGTACACAATTCACACAGTAAAACCTCTTTTTTTGGGACCTGCATTACGAAAATGATGAAGAGAAAGGTACCTGCTCGGGCGGCACATATACGTATATTTTACATTATTGAAGTGCCCCCCCCCCCCTTCCCTCTCTCTCACTCCGGGTTTTCACTATGTCACTTTCCAACAGGCATACAGGGATTGCATCAATTTTCAAATACTACGTTTACATTACGCGTGGTAAATTCATGTTGTGCTTTTCTTTTTGTTTAGGTAATTAAGACTTGTGCCTGGTGTTATCCACACGTAGTACATTATACAGACCGGTTTCAATATTTAATCAATCGGTATATTTAGTCAACTTACCTAAGCCTGTTTTTCCATAGAGAGCAATAAAACGTATGTATAATTGAAACATTACTTGGAATGTATAATTCATTTAATATGATAATATATGCACTGCTAAACATCCGTAATCAACCAGGCGTATCCTGAATAGATTATTGTATAAATAAAGTAAAATACGAAGCGAAAAAAAGAGAACCAAAACCTAGTAAAGAAAAAGGAAATTGTATGCAATATGCAGTTCTCCAAAATATTTTTAACTCCGGGCTCAAAAATTGAAGCTCGGGAAAGTAGATAGTGCTCTTGTGATGAAGTGTGGTAATATAATGTTGAAATGCAACCTGTGGGCAGGTATAGAGGACAGCCGTGAATATATCAGAAATTACCATCAAAATTGCTAAAAATTGACAATTTTGTTCCTTTAATTCATGTGATTTTGAATTTGAAAGTTGATATAAAGTTGATATGAAGTAAACGTTTACAGTATACTGTAACGTCACACCCTCATTTCTTTGAAAAATGATTGATGTTTAAAATTGATTAAACTAGCTGAAAATATATTTTTACATTTCCCCGCTGTTCAATCACCGTCAATTAGGAAACCGTTGTTTTTTGGGGTTTCCTGACTTATCCATTTATTTTAATTGAAAACATTCAAGAAATATCTCGCTATAGAGCACAGGATGTGATGTCACAACTAGCTTGATTTCTGACAATTCTGCACAAAAAATGTGTATACTTTGACCCTCTGGACGATGTAGGCAATAAATCAAACAAATAAATCCCAGAAGTTTTATTTTATCTCATCTCCATGATTGTATGGAGTAATTATCCGTCGGAATATCAGCAGTTACCTGTGTGTAAAACGTAAAGCACCTCTGTGCATTGGAAACTTATCAGTAATCACGGAAATAAATTAGCGCGCATGTCAGTTCCTCTAAAAGGGTGAGCACGTTCAAATAAATCGCCTCGTAGGAAGTCAGGAACATCACACCTAGACGGAAAATCGAATCCATTGCTTTGAAACGAGTTATTTGAAAGTGGTGCAAATGTCTCGTTTCATTTAGAGGCTCAAATTATCATCCAAGAACTTACGAACTATAAATCTACGTTTTTCAAAGAAGCTTCAGCTGCCGAAACCCCATCAAATTGGAAGATTTAAGGACAGTGACATGTAATGGTTACACTAAGAGCGTTCTCGGGGTTAACTTTTTACAAGAATTTAGTTCATAATACGTTTTTAGGATCCGTGTAGAACATAATTCACCATACACTTACTCAATGTTAGAGTATTTTGATAAAAATAAAGATAATGTTATAGCATTTGAAAGTGAGTTATATGATTTTATGTTCAGAGATTTCCAATACAGAAGTCAACATTTTCATCAGCTAGAAGTCAAGTCGTATTCATATTGTATTTTCTCGCATCTAGTTTAGGAGTGGTTGCAACTCTGTGGAAGAATCATTTCATTTTACGGGTAAGTCTTAATTTTTTTTTTTTACTTTCGTTTAAATTAATTGCATTTACTTGCAAGACTTTCTAAACTTTATTTACAAGAGAATTTGAAAATGGAAGCAAATTTGAATTCAAATTCAAACATTTACATAAACCAAAATAATTTTTAAAGTCTTATATAAATATACAATTAGCCGAAGGAACTCATTTACTTGTTCCTTCCAAGCTCATCCATTTATCATTTCTTAACTATCTAAAGACTTAATGATACAGACCGATGAAATACCCAAAGCAATGTGGAATTCTCCTTTTTTTAATTGTTTATTTAATCTCTTTAGAAAGAATTGTCTTTTTTAGAACTTGATTGAACTCTTTAAAGATATTAGATTTAAAATTACAAAATAAGTATCTAACAGTAAATATCCACGTTACGAATCAACCCGAATTGATCTAAAAACTGGCGTAATCAAGCTATGTGGATAAAAACCTAGGAATTAAAAGCATGCCTCAAAACGGCGGTGCAATTTTTATAATATCAATGGCATAATAAGAGCTCACATTTCAATTAAGAAAAACTCCTTATCAGATTGATTATATCACTTCTTCATTATAAGGTGC
This sequence comes from Chiridota heheva, assembly GCA_020152595.1. Taxonomy (NCBI): domain Eukaryota; kingdom Metazoa; phylum Echinodermata; class Holothuroidea; order Apodida; family Chiridotidae; genus Chiridota; species Chiridota heheva. Next base: position 1,422,155 of record JAIGNY010002361.1, read on the forward strand.
ACTTTTCAGGTTGTTTGGAAAATATGTGACTTTATTGAGAAAATCCTTACAAAACGCTGGAATATAGATTTCATGCCTTTTTGAACTGGCAAGAAACGAGTAGTTTTTTAGTTTGCAATAGATCTATGAAAGTCTTGTTGGGGGATTTGTAATTTTTACTAGTATGTCACTGCGATAGTTTTTCGTTAAGATTTTAATTGGGCATTTTTTAATATTTATATTGTTATGAATTCTGATATAATACAAATCAGAGTTATAATTGTTAACAATAAGTTTAGTTGCATTTAGAGAGTTAGATTGCTCTAAACGTGCTTTCTATCGATTGGATTATTACCTCCGATAACGAAGTTGGACGGAGGGTAGGTTTTTGCCTCTGTTTGTTTGTTTGTTTGCTTGTCTTTAAGATATCTCAAGAACTGATGAATGGATTTTGATCAAAATTGGTGGGTGTTTTTGTTACTGCTTCTGAAAGAACTGATAAAATTTGGGAAATATTGGAAAAGGGAAGGTCAGAAATGGAGTGGCGGGGATGTATGAGGATTAGATCCGTTAGGATTAAGTTGAAATTTTCTAAAAGAATGTGCTGAACAATGAATTCATGTTTTAAATAAAGAAACAAACAATCCATTACCTGAACTCTAAAGAAAATATTAAAATCCAGTGGTCGGGGAGACATTAAGTATCAAACAAATTCAAAACAATCGGTTTTTCTCATGAAAACAATGATGGAATGTGAATCTTGTCTGAAAGGAGCTCAAACAATAAATGCTTAGCCTGAACAAAATTGAAAACAATGATATGGCCTTAGAAGAAATCAGTTAGAAGGTAGATAACCATGAAATGTTTAGAATACAAATAGGCAATACTGATTAAAAACGAGGAAGAGATTTTTGGGATAAAACTTAGTGGGTCTAAGATTCCTGAGGTGGATTGTATGGAGGGGAGTTGAACATAACCAAATATTAGGCTTATTGGCATTTCAAAGCAGGCGGAGGTATGCACTCTACAAAGTGCTAAAATTCTACTTTTTATTATTTCACATAGGCGACTGAAAATGTCGAGGAAAGTTAGAAAACCCTCGGACAAGTTAAGTTGAACAAGGAAGATAATTATTGCTCTTGGCATCGGTATCTTGAAACTCAGATATGATGGATTTAAGAAACTATCATGAAATATAAGTCATCCATCATGAAATATAAGTTCTCCATCATATAAATATTCATGTATATATATATATATATATATATATATATATATATATATATATATATATATATATATATATATATATATATATATATATATATATATATATATATATATACATATATATATATAACCTTTTCAATGCACTGTTAGTTCACCCTTTTTTATAAAGAGGTATATATGCACAATAATCCCCACCTCGAAGGCATCATATTAAAAATGATTCTTGATCATTGTTGAAGTTTTCTAGTGTTGAGTTTCAAACAGAGTGCAAATGATACGATGATTTTATGATGAAAAGGGAAGTTATTAAGTTGCAATTATAAAATAAAACTTTATAGTTTGATACTGATATAAAGTACAATTTCTGCGAAATTAGTTCCTGAATATTTTGATCTCTTTTCCGCCTTAGGTTTCTAATACAGAGTATAAGAACAATTTTATGAAGTCATTTGTGAGAGCGATGCAGATAACTTGAAATCATTCACTGTGTATGTAATTCTAAATAGATACAAATGGCATAGTCAATTAGGATTACTATACTGAATTTGATTTCCCATACCGACATAAAAGACGCATTTTATTACTAATATTATACTATCATGATTTGTTCTTCGGAGGGGGCAGGTTTATTTTAACATATACACATAATCCCTGATTTCAAACTTGCCGCTTCTGTCAATGATCTTGTCCAGTCTTAAATTGCATACAATTTTCTCACATGGGAAATGGCAGGTTCTTTCTTTTAAGCGTTAGGTTCATCGGCAAAGTATAAGATTAGATGCTGACTGGGGCAAAATCAAGCATAATAAAGTATCTCTAATAATGTCATTCTAGGGACGTCGACGACATACCTATCTCACGGTAGATTGATCCGCTTAGTAGTATTTAAATGCTTCTTTTTCAAATGCTGAATTGTCATTTGAGCTTTGTTACTTCAATTGTATTTTTTTTCGCCAATTAATAAGTCACTCTCATATGTTTCCCTCTTCCAAATACCAACACTGCTGCTAATTGCTTAGAAGTATAATTGGAAGATGAATTCACAACAGGTGGGTTGGTTGTATGGCCAAATAACATCCTAAGTGGAATATGTCATATTTGTGAAGTGCGAGCAAACAATTAAAATTGAGACAGGTGCATCACATATTTCAAAATTGGTTTTAGCTGATAGAAGGGTGACTAAGCTGATGGTGTTAAAAAGAGTTAGTCAGTTTGGGATAAAGTTATGGAAGGGAATGAAGTATATGAAATTATACTTATTGAGTTAAAGGTGCACGTAAGGGACAAAGTAGGTCAGAGGTTGGGGTAGTAGTTTATCAAGGATGTAATATCAACAGGCGGGGCTTTGAATTCGATATTCATGAAGCAAAAGGATTCCCTTGCACCCGCACATTAGGGACCCGTGTGATCTATTATGATTAACTTGGGAAGAGTGTTGTGCTATTCTCTCTTTCACATCTTGCATTCATGTTTAATGTGAATATAAAGATAATCGGAATATGTAAGAATTGACTATTTTCTCGTTGAGAGCGATTTATACATATCCTATTATAATGTATATACGTATTCTTTTAAAACGGAGGTACGACAAAATTAATTCTAAATTATTGATTAATTCTACACAATCTAATTAACATTATTGGACAAAATAATACACATCTGTTTTTTGTCTCAATTCTTTGCGTTGTTACCGATTTAAAAAAAAGTAGTGCGTCTTTCTTCAAAGATTCAGTTCAGTGATACTGAATAGACTATTTCTCTTATTCGTTCATCTTCAACGGGTAACACGGTAAACCTGGTTTCCGTTGCTTACCTATCTATTTATGTTATAAGCTCTAAAAGAAGACATCTTCATTACAAATACGAAATTTGTAGCATAAATTACTCAAAAATCAGGTCACACAAGCTGATCTTACATTTTGGCGCATTTGCAACTTCAGTTATGGAAAATATTGTCATTACTGTTTGACAGTTTTAGCATGCTTTAATTCCGCAAAGGTTGATAGAGTTTTCTACATTCAGTTTATGCTCTGAAACTTTTTATGAAGCTTAACCCAACATATAAAGAAATGAATAGCTTTGTCTTGAAGTACTTTAACAATTAAAAACGGGAACAACCCTTCTCGTTTTAACTGCTTAAAAAAACACTCCTTGATAAAGTTCGAAAGTATAATGCTAGACCTCTCACGAATCAAATAGAAAATGCCTTTAGCCACGATGATGTAATTCTACATCTCTAAAAGATCCTAAAAGCTAAAAATTGCAATCGTGAATGAAATACGAGACCCTCTTATTATCTTTAAGCACTAAGAATATCGGAAAGATTTCTTTTGGATGGAAAATGACAAGGTGGGTTTTGCGTCTTTACGTTTTGTTTAAGATATATACTTCATGACATAAATCAGTATCTGCAATAAAAACATCAAATCAAAATCAACTTAATTTGATGGATTGTTCTAAAGACTTTTGTTGCAATTTTAATGGAAGCCGGCGTCAGTTTAGATAAATTTAGTAAAAGCTCTTCGATCTTTTGAAGATTTTTGATGCACCTTTTTTAAAGTTTTAAGGTTTTTTTAAGTAAAACAAAATAATATTGTAAAACATGTACGTCAAAAAATGTCATTATACATTGTTGTAATATTAAATAGACATGTGCAATTTAACGAATGATAACTACGACTTTTAGTTTGTTCTACACAAGTATTATGAAAAGACAAGATGATCCAACGGGACTGTCGCCATGATTGTGGTACTTGGCGTAGGAATTAGTCTTGTATTTATGCTTTGCTATTACTTAGTCACTCACATATTAGTTAGTCACATATTAGTTAGTCACCATATTAGTTAATCACACACATATTAGTTAGTCACACACATATTAGTTAGTCACTCACATATTAGTTAGTTACACACATATTAGTTAGTCACTCACATATTAGTTAGTCACACTTATATCATCTTACAGATCCTAGTCACAATATTCAAATGTAGAAAACATTTAATTAAATAAATCGATGCTTTTGCTTAGCAGAGGGCAAAAATAACATTACCAATCATTTGGACAAATTTGACATTCTGTCCAAAAATTTGTGATGTTCATTGATTTTGCTATTTCGAAATTTGTGTGCATTATATTGGAAATAGCGAGAATATCAATTAAAATTGTGATTATAATTAACCGTACTAAGAGGGAGAAGTCCTCGGTTTAGGGCATTTACCGGGCTGCTAGATATGTAACTACCGTATACATTGTAGCGCATGTCATGACTCCTTTTATAGGCTAAGTGCAATTTGATAATCATGGAAGGTTATACGGTCACTGATGTTTAGAAATGGACATCGTTCTTGTTATGAAAGATCTATCAATTAGGCTTTGTACGTGACTTTATACGTTCACATTGTTTTAAGTCATTTGTCAAATTGATTTAGTCAAAATCTCATTATCATATCTATCTATGATGGACTATAATCTTCTTATGGTGGACGAATTATTAGTAATGACCAATTTCATCACTGCAGGTGGCCGCCGCTCGTGGGATTGCGCAGCACGAAGAATTTTAATCTTGTTTTATGTTTATCAAAAAAGCAAAAACTTCTAGAGTAGGAACTTAGTCAAGGCATAGAAACATGTCAATGAAAAACATACTTTCATCCTATTTGGAATGAGTTATTCAATTTGCAGCAAGGATATTACAAATTCCTTATGATTCTGATCGCATCTATTAATAACATAATCCAGATGGAATATGTATGGGTGATAGGTTGCATACAAGTATTGTATATGGAATAAATGCTCTTATTAATTAAAAGCATGATGGGTATCCACATCATAGTTCTATAAGTGAAATGCGTTTTGTGACACGCATATAATTATATAGATATATAGAAACAAAGAATGATATCACCGATATATAGAAACAAGGCATTTTATCACCTGAGATAGAAATCACAAAAATAAAAGACAAAGAAGCTCATATAGACCAAAATACTCATTTATAATCACAAATGACGTTTTACTTTTCTTAACCATAACTCAATGCCCAAATCTGATTAGCACCTTTATCACTACAATTAGACAATCTATGTGAATATTTTGTAGAATGATTCTTAACTTTCGGGAAAGAACACTCCTCACAAGAGGTAAACTATATTTAAAACATATGAAAAACTGACATGATTTTTAAACACAAGTATGAAAAGGTAATGGCTTAATTTATCAAAAGAATAATGACAAACATTAATGGGAATACTCATTACAATTATATCCTTTAAAGATCATGTGTCAAATGGTCAAAATCAGTTTAATTTAAAAAGCAAATAATAAAATCATTTCAGATGAATTGAGATTTCCTAGATTGATAAGGTCCAATAAATCCTTGAGTGAAATTTAGTAATGGGATTAATGGAAATTTGTATATCCTTATCATTTCTTTTTTGATAAAAAATGATATACATACAAAGAATTGTACACGCCCAAAGGTCAAGCATTTTCCTCACAATTTCTTAGGTGTGTAAGGAGTCTTTATACAGTTGATGAAACAAGATTGGCCTTAAACAATCCATCCATATTTTCCCACTGTGATTCCGTTTTTGCAGCTGTTAAGATATCCTCTTCAAACACAAGTCTGTTTTTAAAATTGAATTTTCTCTTTTCAGTCACTTTTATATTTTGTAACCTTTTTTCCAAGAATGTTCACTTTTTTGTCAAAATTTACCGTAAAGAGAACAAAACGTAAACAAATAAGTACTCTGGTCTGAAACTAGACTTAAGCGATATCGTTACCCAGGGAGCCCCTTTCAATTATATTTTCAAACAAATCAACAACCATGTTTCCCGGGAGCTTAGAAGGAAAGTAGTATACAGCTTGAGGACCAAATTAAGATATACAAAATGTCATGAAGCATAACAACAAACGGTCGTTGCTAATTTCTTGCTCAAACTTTTTATATTGATATCGATTGTTGACATACTTGAAATTATGACCTAATTTCCTTTGCGGGTAAAAATGCAATTGGTAATTGATTTCTTGAATATCAAGCACAAGGCCACATTTCTTAATATCACTCAGCGACAGTTCATCAAAAGAGTGACATAATCTCAGTTGAAAACGGTTGCAACTCTGTCTCTCTGTTTCTGTCTCTTATTCTGTCTCTGTATGTCTGTCTGTCTGTCTGTCTGTCTCTGTCTCTGTCTATCTGTCTGTCTGTCTGCTTGCCTGCCTGTCTGTCTGTCTTCTGTCTGTCTTCTGTATGTGTCTGTGTCAAAATTACGGTAAAATAGATTTTTATTCGTGTGTTTTGATTGGTCGAATAACACACAGATCAAGTTACTCCTACACAGATGAGCAAATAAGTAATCGCCTTGGATATAATTACTGTGTGCTGGAATAAAATGTACGCCACCATAATGAAATCACGACAAATTGCCTTTAATAAATTATTATTACATAATGTTTATCATTGACAATTATATCTTACTGTTTAAGTGCCATCGAAACATCGTTTATCATTCTCACGGTACTAAAACATCAGTCGGAAGTTGAAAATAGATTTAAATATTCACATTTAAACGTAATAATGAAAAGAGAACACTATTCGTGCATAACATTTTCAAATCATCTACCATCGTACCTCTTCACCATGACTCTCGTAGTGTGGCTGATCTCTGCAAGGTTAAACGCCTCTCGAATGTTTTGGGCGGATACATCCTATTCATGATATTTAAATTTCAATACAAAAGGTTTCAGGTGGCTTACCTTCGGGTACTAAAAAAAAAGTTTGTTGAAATTTGCTTTATAACTTGACAACTTGGGTAATATAAATTCAAATCTTTATAGCTCTGTTCAAACATATACGAAGACATATTATGCCTTATTTTCAGGCGTTTTATACAAACACAATGAAATTAAACTATTATCTCTGTACATTTATCTAATCGACGAACAACACGCCATCGGTAAGTTGCGGTCTTGATAAGTCTTTAAACAGAGGAACGGGACAAAAATAGAGTCTAGACAATTGAACCCCTGGAGCTATTACCAATTGACCAAATCGAATAAGGTATTTATTCATTCAACTCTCTAACGACAACTTCTCTCCTTACTGATTTTTTAATTATTCCAAATGCAGAAGCAAGGTGATGGTAACTAGGATGTGCTGTAACACACACTTGGCAACAAGGTATAACAAACTTAACGGAGTTTTCCTCTAGTATTACTCAAGCAATAACCTAGATGTGAACCAGGATGTGAAAGGGAAAAACATTTGATAAACTTTGATCAAGTTCCTTTTTACCTTCAGCACTATAGACATCTTGTCACAAAGATTCAAAAATTTGGTTGGTTATTGATAACAGTGAGCCTTGTATATTGAATATAGGAATACGTAAATGACACTAATTATTTGCATAGACTTCGTATTTTAACGACATTTACCACTCAACAAACTGATTGTGTATTTATTGTAAGGTGCTCTGCCGGAGCAAATTCTGTTTCAGCACTATGCTCTAAAACTGTCCCACAACAGTGATTTGGTTGGTTGGTTTACCAAGGTTTATAACGTTCCAACAGACCTCCATTGGAGTATTTACATAAAGACGCCCACGGCCGATTTCATGGGTATCAGAACACTAAACATTTATTTATAATAGATGTTAAATAAAACAATCATTTTACATAAGATTGTTACAACCACAATCCACGGTGTCGTGATTTAAGGATCCTTTTCCACCGTATATGTAGTTAACTCTTTTGACATCATTTTCACGCTAAGGAAACGTGAGATTGTTGCAATTATATAAAGTCCCTATAAATTATACAACTAGGCGGGTATAGATTAAATTGTCGAGACAATTCAAAGAAAAGTGGTACATTGAAATATAAATCCGATTTTTCATTCGGCGTATCATTTGATAGGATTTAAAGAGGAGTCTAAAATAAGTGAGCGGGTCATAGCGAAACATGTTCATGTGAGGTGAATCTGCAATGAGACATTGTAGGGTATAAGACGGAACATTTCAATGAAATCTTCCATACTAAACGTATACTGTTACCATTGCTGTTATAAACATATTGTATATCAAAAATCATCATAATAATAACGGAATTTATATCAAGATAATAAATTAATTTAAAATAATGAGATTGTGTTTTATTTCGTAGCCACAAACTGACAAATCTTCGAATAAATTGCATAGAAATACATATTAATATCATTTCATCTCTTACTTAATCTTTGTTTATGGAGAGATAAAGATATTTGAAGGTTTTTTCTGCAATTATTTCATTAACTTATTGCCCTCTCTCTAAACAAATGTCCGCTTATTACGATTTGGGATAAAAAAGATAAAGATTCAATTTCTTAAACTGGGTAACGTAGATACATGAGTGTGCGCGTGTGTGTTGGGGGGGGCGGAGGTGGTCGACAATTTGTTACAACCTAGTTGTAATTTGTTGAACCAAGTTGCGGTCACGCTCATTTCAAATATTTGAATGACCATGGTTTAGAAAATGGTTGACTCCTCCCCTCAAAATATAAACATGAGATCTGTCAATTTGGCAGTCCTGAGACAACTGCCTACTGCCTATCAGAAATAAACTACCAAAAGAAGCGAGCAACTCCAACTCCAAAATCCATGCAAACTTCTCTTAAACCATACAATTACAAAGAATTTAATGAAAACTGTGTCTTAACTTCAAATGGAATTTTAAAATCCATTTTTAAGGCCCCAAAACGGCTTGAAATTTATACAAAGTGAGTTACTGTCTATTGAAATACAATATCAAAACTGTCCTGTTTTATTCTCATTAAAGAAGACAAAGAAGGAAAGGAAACACAAAACTGATGTTTAATGGCGACATGTATTGTTAATTTCAATGTTCGAGATCAACAAAATCGGCAACACTTGCGATTATCACGAAGAGAGCTGGAGTTACTAATTCCAAATTAAAACATCTAAGCAGTTCCTTTTGTCAGCTTGTGATAATCACGAAGAGAGTGGCATTGACATACCAACCATAAACTGCCAATTTCAAATTAAATCCTCACCTAAACAGCTCCTCCCGTGATAATCGCGAAGAGGGCTGGATTTACATACCAACCATAAACTGCCAATTTCAAATTAAATTACTTACCAATAAACCATCTCACATTTTGTTTATTGGTGACGGGATAATATCGATGTTCGGTGTCTTAACAAAATTATCATGAACTAGTTCCATCACTATGAAAGAAAGTCCTTTTACATTATGGTTGAAATCGCTATATCCGAACATCGTTTGAAATTGAGGATAAATGCTTTGTTAAGTAGATATTCTTCAAAAGAGAAAAATCAAAGAGGTGACGAGAAAGCAAATCACTTTACATGTTATTTTCACATAAGACTTATGTAGCTAAGGATGAAATATATATGTTGCTCAAATGCGACATGTAAGTACTTAATTTCATTTTTCTTTTTGAGTTCACACAAGTGTGTTTTTCTCTACGCGCTGCCTACTTCAGTGTTCTGTATACATATGCAAAATAGATCTGGTGAATAAGGGCAAAGGGCATTTTCTGTCTTCGGTTAATATGATGGCGGTTCATATGCACATACTGCTGTACACATGATCGTTGTGTAATCATTTCGTAAGTACAGACATAATTCCAGATGAAAGGAGGAATTAGACAAATTAGACTATACATATAAGGTAAAAAGATGGTGGTTTTGTCAACAAAGATGGCAAATTTATAAAGAAACTAAAAAGTTCAGTTTGGTCGTGGTATACTGGTTTTGAGTTTGCTGTATATCATTCACCAACAACCAAACTATCAGCATATTTTCTACAGATGAAGCCAATATATTCGACATCGACTCCCGATTAACCAAGGCAATCCATGCTTTTGTAATACTCCAACCAGCGTGAAAATCTACGCACCTGTGAAACCAAAAACCAAATTGAATATAATTAACAAATGTCGTGAGTATCATCCTTTATAGCTCAGAATATTGAAAACTTACAAGGAGCATTAGTAGAAAACTAGACATCTTTTGATCAAGTGTTTCAAACGAATTACAAAGATTACTAACCTAACTGCCCAACATCATTGGAACATAGCTGTAACTGTCTAAACTAGACATCTTTTGATCAAGTGTCTCAGACGAATTACAAAGATATACTGGCCCAACTGCCCAACATCATTGGAAAACAAAATAATTGTTGAACTCACCACAGATGATGCCTCTCTAGCCAGAGGTCAAGAAGAGAAGATGAGGGTGGCGTGGCCATGTCCTATGGATGTAGTATGACTTCCAACGTTGGACTGAGACGCTGACGACGGGAGACCTGGCAAAGATTAGTAAAATAACCTAAGGAACGTGAACGGAGATGGGGAACAGCAAGAAGCGAGATTGCTGATCTTGCAGATGTGGAGAACCTTTGTGGAGACCCATGTGTCACCTGGATCAGATGAGACCTGTGTGCGAGTGAGTTTCGTCACAGGGTGACGACGAAATTAAGAATTGAAGAATTATAAGATCGACCTAATGTTCATAGACTAAATAATCACATAAGAACCCAAAGTACAGCTTCGTTTAACGTTGAAGGATTTTGTAATGTGCAAAAAGCCAAAAATTCTGAAGAAAGGAAAAACAATTAAATGCATACATATTAAATCGAAAATTCCTATTTGTCATGATCCTCGCAGATGCAAACCCATACAGGCTGCCATAAAGCATGATAAATAGATAATATAACAAAATTTAAGTTTTTGTTTTACTTTTCATCTTCTATTTGACAACTTGTCATGAATATATATGAATTTTGTACTTCAAAGCGTTTATTGTTTGTAATTAATAACCCACATAATGGATAATTTGTATCTTTGTATTTCAATAATTTGTTTCGGATGTTTTACAAAATAATTATATGAATGAAGTGCTAAATTGAAAATTTAGGATCTAACTTTAATCCAACTCTAAAGTCTGTTGAGAGTGAGGGATTAAACTACGTTAGCCTTGGTTCTTGATGTTTTCTGAACCTTTATCGCATATAATATACAAATTAAAGACATAGATTTTTTACTTCTGTTTCGAAATAATTTGATTCGAATTATCGTAATTCTATCATCTAAGGACAGACCTCGAAGAGACAAACAATTGCGCGCAGCTAGTACGGTTCTTGTAAAATATATTTTCTATCGTCTAACGCCGTTATGCCATATAGCAACATATAATGGCATAACTTTCATAGGGCTTTGACTCTCGTATTTCAGAATTTTTCTTTACGTTTACTAGTCTACTATATCATCATTCTTCATAAACATACTTAGAATATTCCCAAAATTTATGGGAATACACTACTTTTTACTCAAGCAGTCAAGATGAATGTGCAATTTTGAAAAAGAATCTGAATTGGTTCAATTGGTGTCTTCGTAAACGATATCGTTGATGATTCATTTCATAGAACCGATAAACTGTGATGAAGAGAATATTTCGCTTCTTTATTTAGTAAGATGATACACATATGAGAAAGGAATCAAACAAATGCCTCACTATTATTTAGATTGCTAGCAATGTGAAGAGTTTGGAGTACTGTTTAAAGTAAACATGAATGGTAATATAGAAATTGGAAAAAAATTTGTGGAAGATTTAAGGGAAACAGACTTTTAAGAAAATGAAAGAATTTAAAAGTAAATTATATTTCCTAATCAAAGATAAATGATTTGGATCCTATTTTAATTCAATTAGTTCATTGTATGTTACCAATATCACAACAGTTCAAAACTTTATTTTATTATCAGTTTTCCTACAAAATTGCTAATCAATCAAATTATTGGTAACGCTCGTCAATTCAATGTTTGTAGAATTTTTAGATTGTTTTGTTTCTTGATATTGTAAACTGATAAACGGAATATTTATCACTTGAGAGCACATAGATTCGCTCAGTAAAATATACCATTTACCCAATTGATAGAGCAACCGTTTTCCATGGGTTCGATTCCCGTCAAAAAGCGGACCTGTTTCTTTTTGCTTGGAAATCAGCCGAAGGGTTCAGAGGAGCTCCCGAAATAGGTTTGTGCGCATGCGCACATGTGCTTTGAACATATCTTCATAGATAATTATTACATTAGAATTGAAATTCATTATTTTTTCATATTAAATGATGATTATTTGATTTTTTTATGAAATCTATTAAGCTGTTACCGATTTCTCGATAGCATACAATTCTTACTCTAATTTGAGGCTATGTATGAGACATGGTCTAAAGCTGTATATCTTTAATGCAGATACTAGGCCTACTCTATAAGTTGGTAAGGACATAATTCAATTAAAAACAAAGCACAAATAATCTTGATTTTGTTTATTTTAACAGACCTTCAGGCATTTATAAAGAAATGTGATAGACAGAAAAAGCCTGGAGGTAACTTTGTGACTCGTAACGGTCCTTTCTCTGAAATTAATTGTCAGCTTTTGGGAAACTATGTATCTTGTGACTAAATTAGAACAGCGACTAATAATGTCATTATTTCATGGGAGATACAAGAATGGAACTATTGCTAATGTAGGTGGAAATCACATTTTCAACGGTTATGATTTCATGCGTATTCTTCGAAAAGCCATGGGATAACATGTACCATCGCCTACACTAAATCCATCTGAAAGATACTGGAGGAAACTATATTAACATCAATTGTATCCAAACAATAAATTTATCCTCATTATCAAAAAAGGAAATCGGTTCCCTAGAAGGAAATCTCAAACTACAATATAGTTCAATAGTTCACCTGACATAAATTCCGCCTTCCCCACAAATAATCTTGTAGATCAGAGAATCATTGCGTAGTTGTGCTCCCTTCCAATTACAAACACGTTTGCCAATTGATATTTAATCTGAGCTGTAATCATTGATATTTTACTGGTCAAAATCTGACCTGACACCAATTAACATCCAATTTCAAAAAGCAAACACCATCGATTATTACCTGAATACCTCTGAATTACCTATGACATAGTGCAAGAAGAGGATTCTCACCTACCGGTAGTTCCTGCATGATTATCGCGGAATAGGTTGATAATTAAAACAATCCAAACGAGGTATATCCATTTATTCAAATCAATTAATATGAGTGTCATATGAAATGCAGCGTCGCTTCCGTCTTAAAGTGCATTATAGTCCATTATAGTCTGAGCTAATGTTAAACGAAAGGCCAGTCGACTGTTGTCACTCATATTAAATCAAACATGCTGTCACTCTTTCAATAAAATACTAAATATACTTTTGGCTGAGTTAACATTTTCCTTTAAGAAAAATCATCGTCTATTTCCACCACATGATTAATGCTTTAAGTGATACAGCTTTGAAAATGTTTCAAAAATTGTCATTATACTCATAATGTTCTGTGTTCATCCACAACTATATCATTTATTAACAGATATCATAAATAGTCATCAGTATTCAGATCAACCAATGTGGGTCTGACTTGTATTAGAATCAAGGAAATTAAATTATTATTTTCCTCTCCAACTCTGTTTACGAGATTCATGCAGTTCATTCTGATTATCAAAATATATATTTATTCAATGTAACACAATAAGGCAAACACAAATCTTACATCAATTCCAATTTTGCAGATTAATAAACAACAACAATTTTGTTGTTTTCTTTCCATGTACAGAAAAGTACTAAAAGGTCTAAAAATAAAAGTCTTTAAATTTGTAAAAATACCAACTTTTGTTTCTAGTTACGGCTAATCAAAGAACAATTTGATGTATGAACGAGAAGACAACTTAAAATGCTTATGTAATTCTACATACGTCATCAAGTCTTTGAAAATAAAGAAAATGTCATTTGCTATGAATTTGATTGGGGTTGTGACTAAAATCCAATAATTTTTGTCACAATCATCCAATGATTGTGACAGATGCATGATGGTTCTAGTACATGATTAGAAACGATGGTTAAGCGTAAACAAAAAGAAGTCTGCCCATGTACGCATCTTAAATCACAAAATTACAAGCCAAAAATGGTCGATAATTGCGCGCTTTGATGGAATTTGTTTTCTAATTTTATGATTTTGATTCTAATAAAACAATTTTGTTAATATTGCCTCTTATTGTCTATATACCTTTAAAAACAACATTTAATTTTTAAAGATAAAGTCTGATCCTACTTGAGTGGAAACATACAAAATAGTTACGACCAATGCGGAAAAATTGAGGTATACCTTTTCAAAAATGGATCAAGAATTTTCTGGGATAAAAGATTTTGTCACATTAATTAATTACTCATTTGTCTTAGATTCCAACCACATATCCTGGTGGGAACAATTGCAAAACGGATTTCTAGAAACAATCTACTTACAACATCAGTAAAACAAGACCCAGTGAGGTAAGTTTCTTTTGTATAACAATATCATGACGGTTCGTTACAGCCGAGCGTATGAAGAAGGATCATAAACGGTGTTGGTGTATGGAGGGTTTTGCGTACCTCCATAACAGGATTGCACAAAAGTTATTGCGTGTGCTTTCTTGGTAAGTCCACAGATTGCACAAATTATGTATACTTTAAAATTGAAAGATTCATGAAAGCGATCTGGAATGAATAGGTGTGAAACATGCTAAATTATGGTCGCCTCAAATTATTTTAAAGAAAAACTGTCAATTCTCGTTCACTTTAATCAGTGTCGCGGTAGGCAGGTAGGGTAAGGCAGTCCGGCAGAGGTAAAGAACCAAAACGTTCGTTTAATTAGAAAATTTTTGTGACATGGACATCGCTATGTTGTGATATTTCCCATAATAATTTGCTATTCTAACATTAAAATCTTATGCAGTGTTATAGATTTTAAATTTGAAAAACCTCTGCGGAAAATTTCTTTGCCTGGCAAAACTTAAAACTTAGTGATAAACCTTCATTGCTCTTATGGCTAGATACTATCCACTCTCTTTTTATATGTTTACCTCGCCGTTTTCTAATTTATGAGGAAAATCACGAAAAAAGGTAGACTTAGGCGCGAAACAGTCATTTTAAAAATTCAAATAATTTGTAACAGTATCATTTTATCGTTGAGATCGCAGATTCTAAGGAATGAAATTACACTTTGCAAAATTTTAAAGACATTTTACATTTTATGTGACAAAAGGATCTCTCACTTTAATCTTTTGTACATTTTGTTTCGTCAAAAATGAACAAAATGACTGCAGGACGTTTATTATTTTGATATTTTACAGGTTCCTTAAAATAGGACCTCTCCCAGACTGCAGAAGATAATAGCTCAGATTATCTACCTACAGATTTTAAAAATACTTCAAAATAGTCCGAATTTAATTTTGACATTGAATTTAGTCAAGGAGAAACCCTCATTATAAGGATCACGAATTGTTCTTTACTTTTCGGGATTTAGCAGAAAACACCAGTTTCTATTTTCCATTGGAAAGGATCAACACTGTTTTTCACACAGCAATTAAAATCAATTTATCAAGTGACTGTGTTGATCAAACTTGATGAAAGCTTACAGATCTGTAAGGTCTACAAATGTATAGATAGTTTGTATTCACGCCTCTAGCCATATGATCCATATTTGTTTGCAATCAATTAAACCGGCCTTGCTTTTGTCAAAAGTTTAACTATATTCTCTTTCTTCAACCACTAGTCAGTCTACAAAACAAAAAACATGGAGAAATGCATGTCATCTGAATGATGATGATTGCGCATAAACCGAAGTGACAAATTGTATTTGCTAGATTCAAGACATTTTCAATTGTTATTTCTAACACTCACACAGATAGACAATTTCAAATCCCTCTACCCGCCACCCACCTCCAAAAACTGACATATGTTGCCAAACATTGAGGCTACCTTAAGGCTAGTAGATTTGGTCAATATTCAGATTAAACACTTCTTTGCAAATCCTATCTTTGTATCTTATCAAATATATTATTTAAAACATAAAACATTAGAAAATAACCAACATCTACATTACTTTTTAAAAGCTTTATTCAAATAAAATGTAAACTAAATCAGTTATTATACAGATTTTTGGTTAAAACATTAATTTGCCCCTTTATTATATTTTTGTAAATGTAATTGCATATTCTGTTTATCGGTGTCAAGCACTTAATTTTCACTTTTTGCGGATGCCTAATAGTGTATTTTTGATAACCACGGATGAAATAAAACGTTTCATTAAAGATAGGCAAACAATTTTGTAATCTTGTTTAAAAGTGATCACAATTGCTATTAAATTTATTTGGACAACTGGAAAGTGGTACTTTTTCGCAAGTCGCAATGTTTATTACAGTTTAAGAACATTCCATTGCAAAGTTTCACTTGTACGTGTATACATTTCAGAAAAACCAAAGACAACCCATGTAGAATGGAAATAAGTCGAAAAAATAATTAATTATTTCACCAATTTTACAGTGTTGAATGATAAGCAGAATAAGACAGTGAACTCTTAGCGATCCTTAGATAAGAAATCTCAGACTTCACTGCAAGAGAATATCAATCCCATGTTGAAATATGTCTTCCGTTGTTGAGATATTCTAAAGCTACACTAACAAAACAAACAATCATAAAGTACTTGTATTTCAGTGAGCTGTCAATGATTTTAGTAACTGTATTGGAGCACGATCTAGGACGTTTGATTCTATAAGAGAATAACAGCTTGTCGAAGTAGGGAGAGGATAGTAACTATCAACTCCTTGGTCAAAATCACTCATTATTTATGAAGAGTGATGAACAGAAGTACGTTTATTGCTTGTAATTATTTTATTTTGAAATTGATGCCTATTTAAAACTCATTATTTGATGATTATTATCGCTTTGGTTAAACCTCTAGTTCTGAGCAATCATTGACATAGTTTTAGTCTAAGATCATACAAAATTATAAGAAAGATAATGATTAAATCTATCGATAAAACAAGATCACAAAGTTTCAATTCACTAAAGTACCCGTAAGTATACAAGCATAACATTCATTTCAACCTTTAGACAACCCCTATCAATTTTTTGTGTGATATAACCCACTGTATGGTCAACAGCATAACCAGTTAATGTTATATCGTTAATGATAGAATGCTACATCGCTAATGTTATATTATATCGTTAATGATACAATGTAATGTCCTTCAAGATATAATCTTATATCGTTAATGATATAATGTTATATCGTTCAAGATATAATCTTGTATCGTTAATGATATACTGTTTTATCCTTAACAGTTCGATTCGTACCCCCGATCGGGAAAACACTTTTGTTCTCTCGATCGGGGAATACTTTACAAAAGTATTCCACAATGCATCTATCCAAATTCAAAGTTTGTATAGGAATAAGATAAAAATTGAAACATTTCGAGCGCGGGGACCTCAACGACTGCGAAGGGTTCAATTTTTTTCTTCACGATTTGAAATAATGGCATATGGATTATCTTTTCACCGTGCGCTTTAAAATTCACAGTGCGGTTTTCGAGAAATTTGAAGAAAAGTGATGAATTTATCTTATGTGTTACCGTTAGGCAGTCGCGCTTTAAAAGGTTTTCTGAAATTATTAGAACAACTTGGGGATTTGTGAAAATTATTTAGCGATAACTGCGTGATAATAACGAAGTTGTTTTACTTTCGCGAAATTGAACATGAACAAAGCAACAAACCTTCAATGAAACGACTGATTAGCGTCTTATGACTGAAGCTTCACCAAAAAAATGGCGGCTGCCATATATTACCAAAAGCTCAGTGCGCCTGCTTGAGTATCCCAATCAGGGGACATATTGAGTCCCCCGATCGGCGGTACGAACATAACTGGTTAAAGAAAAGAGTTATTTCTAAACCTGAAGACAACGACCTGCTTACACATTGAAATACCAAGAGAAGTAATAGTACATTTTACCTGGGAGTTGACATGTTCCTGGTTTGAAGAAGCGGGTAATTTATACACCAAAAATATTACAAACTTTAGAGTGTATAACAAATCCCTGGTCGGAATATTTTCGCGAAAAGGCAAGAACAATGTGTTTACCGCTATCAGTCTCCCATGTGACATATCAATCTTACTCCCATGAAATTAAGGAATTTATTATTTCTACTAATATTATTTAACCAAAAGTTCGGTGTTCATAATCAACTAAAGGGTACTTAAACTGTATGTACAAATGTTTTAAAGTTTTGGTCAATCTTTCCGACAGCTTGATGGATAATTGGTTCAAGGTCAGATATTGTGTTTAACATGGACAATAATATACAGTAAAAGTCCACGTTTCTAATTGGTCATGCACAAATACCGACAACCAATCAATAACCGCCGCGGAATTAACTAGCACACTATTCAAATACAAACAATGCGTACAGTACGTTCTTAATCAAAAACGATCTACAACAGGATGTGACGTAAAAGATCTGAACATCGCAATTTCACTGAGGCGAGATGTCCCCTTTAACTTGTAAGCAGCTGCCGATGGAATTTTTACGAAATGTTTTTCCAAACCATCGTTTTGTGCTTAGCGTAATAGTGAAAACTTGGTTCTTCATAATTACAATCATCTAATGATATCACAGGCCTATCATTATATTGTTTTCAACATACTGTTACATCATGCGAATGTTGAGAGTATGTTATTACCGATTTTTTTTTTTGCATTCATCATGAAGAAAAATTGTAGTAATTCGTCAACATGTTGTTAACCAATGTGCAACACTTAGGCACAGATCATAAACCTGTCACCATTGTAATCTCATGAGAAGAGAACCAAAAACATAATATCAATGATTGAAATTGTTGAAGAATGAAACATAAAGATCCTATATAGTTAATGCAACGATTAATGGTGAATGGTACTTGGTGCAAATGTATCGGTCTACAAATTCAATGTTAATGGTCACTTGAACGTTGTGCAACTCTTGACATGGGGCTTAAGCCAATACTTTAACGGTGATTTACAATCTCATCACGCACAGACAGTAAATCTTACGTATGTTATTCAATTTTGTATCGGTAATACCAATGTATAAATAACACAGTTAAGTGCCATGCGATGTATTTCCTTTTGTTGTAAATCACCACAAGCGTACTTATTCTACATGTAATTTCCTTCTGCCTGTAAGACTACAGGGCTTTTAGTTTCATTTAGCTCAAAAGTATATCCCATATACCTAAACTTTACGACATCAGTTCGTACCGCCGATCCAGTCCCTCGATAGGGAGACTCACGCATGCGCACTGAGCTTACAGTAATAAATAAAAGCCGCCATTTTTATTGTGAAGTTTCAGTCATAGACGCTTATCAATCGTTTCATTAAAGGTTTGTAGCAAAGTTTGCTTTGTTCATGTTCAATTTCGCGAAAGCAAAACAAATTCGTTACTATCACGCAGTTATTGCTAAATATTTTTCACAAATCTCCAAGTTATTTCTAATAATTTCAGAAAATTTTGTTAAAGCGCGACTGCCTAACGGCTAATACATAATATGAATTAATCACTTTTTTTCAAATTTCTCGAAAATCGCACGGTGAAATTTAAATGCGCACGGTGAAAAGATAATTCATATGCCATTATTTAAATCGTGAAGAAAAAATTGAACTTTTGCAATGGTTCAGTTTCCCCGCGCTCGAAATGTGTCTAATTCTTATGTTGTTTATACAAAATTTGAATTTGGATGTATGCATTGTGGGATACTTTTGAAAAGGATCCCCCGATCGGGAGGACAATGCTATTCTCCCGAACCGGGTACGAATCGGACTGTTTACATGAGAGTAAGATGGACTTCACCCAGAATCCTTTTTAAATCAAACGCAAGGACTGATTGCTGATGTATGTTATTTTCATGAAAATAATGAAAAAGATTTACGCTTGACCAGCAGTCCAAAAGCAACCCAAAAACTGGGCACATTGAAATACCCCAAAAATTTTGGTGCTTTTATGTATTACGTCATCGCATGAGCCTACACATTTGACTAGTCCACACTATACGTAAGGGTTTTTCATTTTCCGCTCCGGATTTTCCCAAATTTCCTGAATATCGTGAAACTTTCGGGGTCGGAAATGTGATCTTGTACCTTTTTGTGAAAATAATCAATAGAAACAATAACATCGCATTCCAACACTACTTTCTTTAACCAGTCTGGTTCACGCTCCCGGTCCGGAGATCTCCCGATTGGGAGATCTTGACATGCGCAGTGACCATAATTTAAACTGTTCAAAATTACAGCCGTTAATTTTTTTTTTTTGCTTTTCAAATTCTATTATTCTAAAGTTGTATACTTTAAAATGATATTGAAATTGATCATTCTGGAACTTTCTTTGTATAATTTGAGCTTTAACTTATGACTAAAATTTTAAAATTTTCTCTTCAGAAACTATTGCAATATTTTTTTTAAAGATTACTTTAAAATTCCCTGATGACAGTCAAATTTGCGCTGGTGAAAATGGAGAAAACAATTTTATCTTTCTGTTGCATTAATAAAATTAGAATATTTCGCATGCATTTTTCTACCTTTGGCATAAACCTATTTTACCGTTATGTATTTCTTTAAAGAGATTTGAATTTGGAAAGATGCATTGTAAGTTATAATGACAAGAAATCTCCCGTTTGGGAGATCTCTCAATCGGAGAGTGAACCAGACTGTTAAACGTAATTAAGAGAAACAATAAGACATATCGCCAATTTTCTGTTCATTCTCAAACGTTTCTGCACGGTAGATAGTATATATGTAGTTGTTGCTCTCATTGTAATCAGCACTTCAGTTTCTATTTCAGGTTGAGTAGCTAATAGGACTAAATGATACTTATTAATTACATATATCCAGCAAAAATGTTCCCCGCGACAGTTTCATTTGCATTACTTGTGAACTTGAAAGAATCAAAATGACATTCTGTCTTAATGCTTAAGGTTTTTTGCAATATGAGCTCTTGAAGTTTGAACCTATGAGCAAGGTCGTTCGTTCGCTTGTAATTGATCCGGAGAAGTATTACTTTAGGCTTAATGTCTGATATAAATGTATACTAAGTATATTGTTGCGATAAGATCTTGCCAGATGTGTAGATCTAAAGACTTGTCATCCCAATTAAGCAAATGAAATATTCTGTTTACGTCTTGCTCATATCATATTTCCGAAATTTGAAGAAAGTTGGAAAGATTTCCTCAAAATCAAAGGCAATTGCCTAAAAATGATGCAAATTTTCCTAAAATTGAAAAACATTGCCAAATATGAACAAAATTTCCTCAATTTGACAAACAGTTCACCTAAAAATTAAGGAACGACGTTGATCATCGAAAATGAACAAAATTTTCCGAAAATCAAAGAATAGTTTGCAAAAATGAAGGTAAATTCAGGAGAAAAATTTGGTTGTAGCATTAATTGAAATTTATCAACAAATTTTCCGAATATTGACAAAAATTTCCTCAAAATGGAAGGCAGGTGCCTTAAAATAATGAAAATTTCCTGAAAATTGAAGAATTTTTTCCTCTCTATATTTGACAAACAACTCACAGAAATTTTAATGAAAAGTGCCTCAAAAATGAACAAATTTTCTGGAAAATCAAATTAAGAAAATTGACACAAATTTCCTCAATTTTCCCTAAAATTGTCAAAATTTACGCAAAAATTTGAAAAAAAGGTCCCAAAAATGAAGAAGATTTCCTAACAATGAACGAAATTTCCTTGAAGAGAGATTTTCCGATTAGCAGCAAAGTCAGTGATGGAACTTAATTTAGGAGTGCACTGAATTTGTCCCTTGTGACCGTGAAATTGTTGGGCTTCTTAACTCCCCCCCCCTTCTTTCTGAGAGGTGACCCTTCCTACTACTCCCCTGCCTAAAACTGTGTACCAATATGATTAGGAGTTTGTGTGCAGGGTTTAATATTTTTGCCATCTACTTCTTCCCCCTTGTTTCAATCGTATCCTCGGTCCCTGCAGTGGTTGGCAGAGTAGATAGCGTGGGAAAAAGCTACGATACGGTGCCAGCGTGTGGGCTCAATAACAATCTGGTGTGACCAATTTTGGCCCTCTCAAAATTGCTCCTGAATCCGCCCTTATACATGATCTAGGTTGATGTAGCCATCCATCTTTGATGTAGCTAAGGTATGCAAGCTTTCAAGTACCAAACTTTAACTCCTATCTATTGCTCTTTCAAATTTCGACGAAAGCATTTTCTTC
Organism: Chiridota heheva; assembly: GCA_020152595.1. Lineage (NCBI taxonomy): Eukaryota > Metazoa > Echinodermata > Holothuroidea > Apodida > Chiridotidae > Chiridota > Chiridota heheva. The sequence goes on from JAIGNY010002361.1 coordinate 1,444,489, forward strand.
CTTAAGATTTTCTTTCATTGACTTTCAGCTCGGTTTATGTAAACAGGGAGAGCAAATCAAGTGTTTACCGCCTCTTAATACCTTACAGCAGAACAGTAAAATGCTGTCACAATTATATTCAAGTACTCATTTGCTTAATCTGTATACGAACATGACATTCCTAAAATAGATGGGGCTACCGTCTTCGTAAATTATATGTAGGAGTTTGTACACGTGACCTACTTGAAGTAAACATATAATAAAAAGCCTCTTAATAACTTGTTGATGAACATAAAGCTAACGCACTGCAACTGCATCGCCATTTCGTCGAGAGTAAAAACTAAATACTGTTGCAAATTATGAAGAATCACTTGAATGAAATATTCGACCATATGGCCAAAATATTTCAATAAGTCTCATGAATATTTACTCACGCTGTAATATTAAGTGTTGATTGTTTCAAATTTGATTGTTTGGAGTGAAATATGATACGGTATGTAATTTTGTTTAAACGTTTTTCTTCAAATTTAAAGCAAGTTACATAGAAACTAAGCTCAAATTTCTTCTTCTTCATAAAGTTATTGCAAATTACTGTTGGTGTACGTTGAGTTTCATCAACCTAATAATCGAGAGATATTACCCGTTTGAGGTAGACATACAAAAAAAAACGCATTATCGTCTGTAATAGAACCAACAACTTACAATCATACAATCTTAGCCTTTTTCTGGTCTACGCAAATTAAAAGACTGAACACACAGTTTGGCCGAAACCAACCAGTACCTTATGTTTCTTTCCTACTACAAATATTTATGTGAATATTCCCCAAAATAAAAGAGGAGAAAAACAGAAAGAAGCATGGCTTAAAGGAAAGGTATCGTTCCAAAAAAAAATTAGAAGTGAACGCCAAAATCTGCGATGTTATCGATCACACATCCGCCGGACTGAACATAAAGACCTACGTGTGTTTTCGATAACATCAAAGATTTCCCCGCAATCAATATGGAAACTTTAGAACCGGAAGTGACGTTACCACTACGGCGGCGTTCACTTCTGAATTTATTTATAAGACGATACCTTCCCTTTAATGTGCAGGCATATCTTCCCATATTTTGCGTCTGAATATTTAACCTTAGAATTGAAATCTAATGCATTAATTCCGTAATGTAGAGAACTAGTGAATATGGGTGCATGACTTTCTATGTTTTCATAGATTAATTCTAGATTTCTGCAGTCATCTATATACCCTTGATGTCTTTTTCGAAATCAACTTCACTGTGAAATAAACACTAGTCCTGGAGAATACTAACACACACTAAAGATCGTGACGATTTATGGAATATTAGCATCTACGAGGACATTGTACAGGAAGACAGGCACCTTTACTTTCTCCATAGCGATCCAACTTTAGATATGTTCTGATGTCTATGTATGCTCCACAAAATAGCAGTAATTCACACAAACTGATGGTATATGACAATATAAGATGGTTATGGTTAATTTACCCGGTATTTTGCAGTTTTTCTAGAGCAATTGTGTTGGTTTCGACAATTTGCTATCGTGCAACTGTTAATGACACAACGACCAGATTACACCAGTCTAGAGTAGATAATACTTCTATTTATATAAGAAAGAAAAGCACTTTAAAGGAAGAAGATTCCGAATATTTTCTTATATTCGAAATCATGTGAAAAAACAAAAAGAAAATTGTTCAATAGTATTTATTATGTCGGTACAACCACACAATTGTATTAAATGGAAGAACAGAAGAAGGACTATTGTTCATTATCTTTATATTTGAAAACCAATCGTTCTAAGCTTGGATCTGGCGCAAACGAAGGGATGCGCCAGGAAGATGGTTTTACGTAGTTGTTGTTTTGCTCACCTGAGTCCATAGCTGTGCAAATTGTTCTTAACTACCGGTTGGTGTATAAAAACGTGTACGAAAAGTGTACAAATGGATGAGCAGAAGTACGAACATGACGGTGCATGAAAATAGTACTGAGCCTTTGTTCCTGAGATGGCCACTGAACTTGACCGAAGTTAAAAATATAAACAGATAATGAAAGCTGCTACTTTCTACTACCATTATAGTAAATATATTATCAATGGAAAACAATTTGAAAACAATTTTTCACCATTCTGAAGATGTTTAACACGTATCTTACATAATTGTAGAACCAATATTGACATATAAATTACTAATGTAGCTCCCTTCTTTTTCACACAATAAAGTACAGATTAAAAGAAAGAAACAGAATACCGTCATGTAGGGGCAGGAGATCCAAGTCAAGGGATGTTAAGCAATTGGAATCTGCTATCTATTTATAATTATTTTGTAACTAATTGTAATTGTTGATAGACGTTCATCTTTATCGAAACTGGACGGGTGTGTAGTATATAGATAGTCATATGTCAACAACAACATTTGAAAAGGAAAACTAATGGGACCCTTTCAATAACTTGGAAGATTCATGTTTGAAATCCTTTCAATAAATTGGATAATACATGTTTGAAAACAACCAAAACAATTCGCCTCTTATAATTAAAATATGATTCGATGAATGGTAAAGCAGTACTAACTGACCATATTATAGTTTATTCATAGTTCAAAACACACCTTTATTTGGTCTAAAGGTAATGCATTATTTTCATGAAACATGATGGATTCTCACATATCATTTTAAAACCTATCTTAAAATACGTACAACAAAACATGACAAAGTTGATTCCAATTTTATTACGATCATAATTGTGAATCCCACACGCAAGTTAACAAGACAAATCACAATTTACAAATCTTTATCATGATTATCATGAACACTGATAAATGAAATAAAAGCAAATGTAAACATTATATGAGAAAATAAAAATCCGGAAAAATTTAAACGGCATTGACCCTTTATTCTGAAGTAAATACATGAGATAAAAAAATTACCGAAAGTTGGAAAAGGATTGAAGGTGCTGATCAACAATGACGTGAACTTTATATAAAACAAGAAAGACAAATTGACAAAAAGGAAAATCATTAAGTTACATTTACAAACGAATTGAGATAGAAGTTAACAAGGAAACAATTAATATATTGCAAAACGGTAGCAGTGCGATATTAAACAACAGGATCTGAAAACATCATACAAAGAATCAAACACGTGGGATGAAAACAACTAAGGTTGACAACAGGACATGGAATCAAACCGGCGTATTTAAAAAAGATTATCTTAATATTACCTTTCTAACTGTTTAATGAGTTAATTGATATCTCATTTTTTTAAATAACCAAAGATCACAATAGGGTAATCACTAACGTATTTATTTTACACTATACGTCGTACAGTGCCAAACTTTCAAAATGTCAGAAGCTTGTATCTTTTTTGCAACTACCTGATTAGGTTCGTATTTCAAAACTGTACTAAGTTTTGAAAGTCATCTTAATGGAATAAACATAGTTATTTATGAAAAATGACATAAATGAAGTTCATGACTATCAATAAGTCTTATAATTTCCAAATTACAATGTCTGATTGTGATTCATTGATGTCTGATGGTCGCAATTAGACACAGAAACAAGATTATAAGCATTTTAAGGGTTCTTCGCAACTTATCTTTCACAATTTTTGTCCCACAGAGCAACAGAGCAAGTTGTCAGTTTCTAATACGAGATAAAAAAATTGCAGATGCAAAATATTTCCCCCATAATCTGATAATCTGATATTCACAACCAAAAAAAAAGACCTTTTGATCAACACCTTCTGCCTAAACAAGAGAAGTTTAAAATCATCTCTTTGACTGTGATACGTGTATAAAACACAAGGTGAGAAATTGATTCACAGATGCACAAGGCTCATTAAACAAGAGAAATATTACTTTACTTAATTTGTATTCCCAGCGGTGAAACTCTGCTTGGAAAAACATAAAAAATATGAATGAAATAAGAACTCACTTGAGATTTTTAAAAACGAGCTAGATTGATAGGTTAACTAAACAGATCAATATAAGTAATCCGGTGCACTCCACTCCCATTATCAAATAAATTTGCTTGATTTCACAATCTTAGTCCTTATTGATGACATTTCTGTCTTCAAGGAGAAGTTTTTGTATAGTTATGATCTGTTCGCCCCTTAAAGTTTGTCATTCGGTAGAAAAAGTCAGAATTGAGTGTTTACATTTGACTCACATGAGAAGAAAGTCAGTAAACAGTATTGCTTGTTCCGTTTTATGAAACAAGAATATCTGGAATTGGAGGTAAGATATTTCCATTTGATATGTTTATTGTAATCGAGGACGCGGTGTTTTTCTGTGGTTTTAAGTTTTTGCCGTATTTGTTAAAGAGATATGCCATGGATTGATGTTACGATGCGGTGAATAAAACCGACATTTATTAATTCCTATCAGCATTAGAAAATAAAGTAAATTGATTTTACGAATTTGTTTTACTTGACCTACTAATAACAATTTATAACCATATAACAATAGTTTTTCTATCTACCAAAAAGGAACAAAATTGCATTTTTGGTGAAAATTGTGTTTTTGATTGTCTCATTTAAGACCACGCCTTATATTCGGCAATATGTTTGTTTACAGATAATATATGCATAGCATTTCATATTACCATACCTTTGTATTCAAAACAACAATTAAAATATGTAGATATATCTCAGTTAGCAGGTGTAATTGATTAAAGAAGACACATTCCTGTAAATACTTATGCCCCATTCTGACACGTCCTTCATGAAGGGTCTAGGCAAGGTACAATTGTTTACAAAATAGACCAACTCATCGCTTGGTTAATCACAAATGAAATCGTGACCATACGTAGATGACGACTTGTTTGATGAAACTTGTGAGATGTGATATATATATATATATATATATATATATATATATATATATATATATATATATATATATATATATATATATATATATATATATATATATATATATATATATATATATATATATATATATATATATATATATATATATATATATATATATATATATATATATATATATATATATATATATATATATATATATATGTATATGTATATATATATATATATATATATATATATATATATATATATATATATATATATATATATATAATTTCACAAAACTTAGTTTCCAATGAAATTGCAATGGATAAGTAATCAAAACTCAAATACAACACAGATTTAGATTTTTTCTAATTTTAATTAAGGTTTTTTGCAAAAAGGTTTTTGCTGAATAACCTAATTCTATGAACCTATTTCAACGGCAAGTATTTATGCATTTACAATATTCATGAATATGCAATACAATGCATTGTAATAATAATTCAATATCTAAAACTCTATTTAGATAGATTTATCAATGAATTAATGCATGTGATTTTTAAAAGACTGGTAGATTTACACTTTTACTTAGATGTACAGTTTTACTCAACTTTTCATTTTCAATTAATGCCGGTTTTCAATATGGAATTGTATCGAAGCATTTCAGGAAAATACTTTAAAGGCCAGTTATCGTGCATTGCGGACGGTAAACTAGATTTGTATTCGTGTGTTTTGATTGGTCAAATAAGAAATGAATCAGATTACACATACACAGATGAGCAAATCAGTAAGCGTCTTGGATCAAATCACTGTGCGCTGGAATAAAATGTACGCCGCCACAATAAAATCATGACAAATGGCCATGAAATGATATGACGGATCCCATGAAACATCTGTTTCTTGGGGTGTTGATGCAATGTGAATTTTACATTAATATGCACAAGAGAGGGTAATCTGAGTGCAACGACTTTCATACGTTCATAATCGTATTGAAGACTATGCTTATATAAATACTAGCGTTGTGCATTCACCTCAAGTTTTTTGATGACAAACATAAGTCCAAGGTAACCAGTAGATATACTACTAAATAAAGTTGTAAATATTTTTTAGAATAGGCTTTGGAAACTGAGTAGTGTTTGGGAGACTTTTAAGAAGAAATCAAAGAACCAGCTTATATTGGAAAAATTATATACATTGCTCTACTTATCAAACGCCAGCATTACTTTATATATGTACCTTAGTCAGCCCATATTAAAACCTAATAGGTAATCCTACTTCTACCCCATGTTGTCCCACTTTAAAACCACTGCAGCTGTTAGGTAGAAATCTACTTAATTTGTTCAAACTTGTTTGTCCGTATGAGTATTGTCATCCGACTTATTTCAAAAAGCCGAAAATATATACGATCGTTATTTTGGTAAATTTAACAAGCAATGCTTGCGAATTCAAATAGACTACTGGAATGAACAAAGCTGAATCTTGGGTACATTTATGCAACAGGCAAAAGGCAAATGACCTTTTGTATCAAAATGCCATCATCTTCAACAACATTTAGGTACAAAATTGGCGTCAAATTCCCCGCTCCATTGCGTCTTAGTATTTGTCTCAGCAGGTTCCAAAGGAACTAACAGTCAAAACTAAAGAGCTTACTAATGTATTCTGAAATTTTTCTTGAAAACGATACTTAAATGATGAAAGTTAATTCTTTGCTGCTATATCAAGTGGTACAACTGAACGTCTTTCTGTGGCGTGTCATTAATGCGGGAGCAAATGAAGAGCGAATTAGATTGTTGTAAGATCCAGATTCCTTTTAAATTTGTTCGAATGATTGATTTTAGTTTAAAAATGTGCAAAAGTTGCCTAATTTGTGAGTTATCTGAAATTTGACCGTCAAATGAAATGTGTAGTCAGAGGAAAATGATCTGTGTATTTCATTTCTAAATGGCTTTAGCTTTGTAGAGACAGTTGACATAAGATGATAGTAATGAAAATCACGAAGCTTGTAGATCACTTACCCAACCTAAATCTTTCAATGTAGACGTTGGCTTGTTTTGTGTATCCTGCAGTGCTAGCTAGAATGTATACATTTTTCACCAGCTGTTACGCACGCTTTATATGTGAAGCACCCCCCCCCTCCCCATCTCCCCTTTCTAGTATTTTGTGTATTTTTAACATTCATTAGGCCCATGTTAATTTTACTGTTTTAATGACAAAAACACACAGCCGTTTTGATGTCACACACTAGGCAAAATGGACCGTAGCCTCTTAATCGACGTTAAGTTACAGTTATAATCAAACGACTGGTGTTTTAATTAAAGTACTTCACCCAGTCCACACATATAGGAATTGTAACGCGTGAATATAACGTGACTGCATCCACTGCAGTTATCTCCGTTCAAACGTAATATATGACAAATGTTCGATGATTGTTCGTACTTCGTGTTTAAACAAAAATTGACATGTCTGAGGCGTAGAATTCGGGTATGATAGGTATGTTAGAACGAGTTCGAACAACTTTTTTTATCATCATGAAGTGATCCACAATATTATTTATCCCTTAAATTATTTTAACGTTATTTTCTACGTATGCTGTATGCAGGACCGTGACTGGCTTAAATGGCATTTTGTTCGATGCGTCCAGTTAGTATATTCGTCAATTAACCATAAAGCCTCATTAATAAATGATTTTACGAAGAGCAGAACTGGCCCGGGTCACAGTTATTATACAGCGTAGGAACGTGGTGAAGTATTGACGCCATGAGTATTGACGCCATTGAGCATTGCGTTTTCTTGAAAATTGTAAGCTTAGACAAGATAAGAAGCTTTTCTTTTCCACAGTTGCTTCATAACGAGAAGAGCCCTATCTTGGGGAGCTCTGAATATTTTGTTTTAGGCATCATCTCACCTTAAAAAAAGTAAACCTTCCGAGAAAGCCCCTTTGCGATGAAGTTTAATTCCACTAGATATACGGCTTACAGTCATTTACAGCGATAACAAAACGGAAAGCTCATATAATTGCGATCGCAATACGTCAATTAACACGCAATAAATCGTAATAAAGTGCGGGTTTTGAAAAAATGCAAATAGATTTATTCGGGATGATTCAGCTGGATTTAATGATTTATCTACCTGTTTGAATATCCCAGAGTGCCAGAGAAAGCCTTAAACAATACATGGGACGACGATTGATAGTGAGGGACGCATAAGGCACATTTTGCGGTGTTTCGTCAGACCTAGATGTTTCGTAAGAAATCATTCCTTCCACATCGAAATTACAATTATCTTACCGATACCACGTAATACTAATTAAGATGCTGCGGTATATAATCAGACCGCGCGGATTGTCAAGCGTTATATATTCAACCTTTGCTAAATAGGGCGCAAACATTTATTTAGCCATAATAATACTGCAAGATGCTCAATATTCGTTTTGACAAACTTTAGGTAAGAGTCATCAAGGTTTTTATTCTCACACAGACGGGGTGGAGGAAATCCTTCAATCTGTCAATGCCGGACAGAGACGCACGCTATAAATATATTATATATTTCAAGGCAAACAAAAGAAAAAATTAAAAGCTATGTAATATGTGTATTATTCTAATTATGCAATTAGGTCATCTTTGATGTGAAAGGTTAGCATTTGCACACATGCAAAGACGCTATCATTTGTTTATGAGCACGCTAGTAAGTTGGATTTTCACTTGGCTTATTTCCCAAATAAAATATGCTTCCAGTATCAATTCAATTTGAACATGTTGAAAAATGTTTCCTTCTTATGTTTACTGGATACGTTTTGGGTCAACCAAAATTTATTGTTACAGTGAGTGCAATTTTAAATGTAATAAAAAAAAAAAAAAGCTTTTGATAGTTCATATAAACAATTCATTTTGTTAGGTTTATTCAGTAGTGTCAGGCATTGTCAGGCAAGTATGTCCCTTAAAATCTCTAAAGATCGTAAAAGACCCATGCACAAAGAAGTTACTGGATGCAGTCTGTCAGAAGCCAGAGTAAGACAGACGTAAACAGAACGAACCAAGTGAGCAACTGTCATTATGTTTGCCGATGAATGGTAAATACCATCCAAACTATGTTCCGGGCTAGTAACTTGTATTTGTCATTTATGACTTTTAACAAAATAACTCTTTTATCAATAGGAGTAATGTACCCGTAGGCTTAAAAGAATCCTGATATCTGCTAGGTTTTGCTATTTATTAGTTATTTTCAAGCCCCTTAATCAGCTCAGAGGGATATTTACAATCCTGACAAAAAGTTGAAAACCTATAACTCAAATCCCTATAGCAATATGATGTTATGATAAGGACTTGCAGTATACTATTTAACGGCTTAAAGTGATTAAGACCTCTTCTTTAGAAGAATTCCGGGTAAGGATATAGTATGAATAAAATTGGCAAAAAGCACCAGCGAACTACAACGGCGCTTACATTTTTTTCCATTCAACAATTTCTTATAAACCCACCAGAAAAAATGTCACCTTTTAAAGGGTTAGTGCAAGGGGTTAAACATGTCCAGTGTAATATATAGATAATAAAAGGGAAACAACAAACAGTATATAGAAAAGCTACTTCTGCATGGGTACCGAAGTTTGCTTTAAAACGATTAATGACAAAATAAATTGCCGTAGGTCCAGTTTCTTTATTTTTTGATTGGATAAGTTTGCACAGTTATTCGCGTCGAAAGCCAATCGATGACGCTTAAATCGTACATATGTTCATTTTCTTCTTACATTGATCAAATTGCATGAACTTTTTGGATTCTGATTAAATAAAATCAAACGTAACTTACGATAAACACTAAAAACGATATGTTCGATACTTGCATCTGTCTCGTCGATTGTCTCAGTGTGGCAATACATAGGCCTATCGCCGTTTTTAAAACCTGTTGCATGACACATTTTAAACGTTTTAATTGCTGAAGAATATATTTTTTCATAACCCCGTGTAAGTTCATCGAAGCACTACAGTGTAAAACAGCTTAATTTTGGCGTAATTTAAAATGGTTGAAACAGGGCACAAAATAGGGGTGTAGGCGGTGGCGTGATGCCGGGGGCCAACGGGAAAGTGCTCCCACCGGTGAAGCTTTTGGGAGGGCTCCGCGTGCTGAAGGGGGTGTCAAAATAATTATGAGAAGATTTTTTCTTTCAGGAGAAAATGTATGTATTGATTAATAACTTATGCGTTGTGATGAACAACAATAAAGTATTCCCATAACTTCCCTGTTGCTAATTTTTCTTTAAAATATCTTGCTACTATTCAGCACGCAATATTCTATCTTTGTAGTCCAAGAGCGTATGGATTTACCACAGAAAAGACAAACACTTTTCCGAGGTTTTCGCCTCTGAACTCCACCATCTGACCATGGGCTGCATGGGCATTCAAGTGGCTTCTGGATTTTGTGCTCGGACATGTAGCTAATGCATGGCGATAGTTCGTCTGCAATCTTTAATATCTGCCCCGGCCGTGAAGGGTTTGAACAATTTTATTGAATACATTCAGACATTGGTATAAGTGAACACACTGAACAGCTGAGGAGAAAGGAGACACACAATTCTGGGAAGCAAATATACACTCTATCATTGTATGAGCTGGGAAAAGAACACATATGTGGATATCTTCTTCCCTACTAGTATCGTTTTCTCTCAAAGCTTTATTCTTATATAAAAAAAACGCCCATGGACCCCAATCAAAGCAGTCAACTGAACATTTCTTCCAAAATGTAAACATTTTTGAATTGATTTTTAGTGTGTATTTAACATGATTTTAAGCAATTTTATGTTTCAAAATTACGAGAAATGAAGGACTTTCAAGGGCTTCGCCCATGGCCCCCAACCTCTATCCGGTTTCGCCCCTGAATCTTATTCGGGCCTACGCCGTCGGCCACAAAGCGTACGCAGTAGCCTACATCATACGGTAAACAATTTATATCAGTAAACATATTTGGCCCCATATATGTTCTGTCGGCTTCGTCAACTAATTAGCTCGATAAATGTATTTGCCAGGCCAAATGGTGCATGCCAGGGGCGTTCTAGGATGGGTTACCCTCACACTTCCCGGTTACAAAAAGAAAAATTGCACTGGTATATTACGATTCCATGAAACCTTGCTGACAATCGGAAAATATCCTTTAATTTTCGGAAAGGAACTTCAATTATCGGAAAACTCCCTTTATTTTCAGGAAGTTGTTTTCAATTTCTGGGAAATTCCTTTGATTTTCGGGAGCTTTCGTCAAAGATTGGGATTTTCCGTCATTTTTGGGACAATTTTTCAAATTTCGGAAAATTTTCTCGATTTTCGGGAATTTTTTTAACTTTCGGGAAATGCTGACAAACCTTTATCAAAATTTCCAATATTTTCCCCAAAAATGCCTTCAATTTGAGCAATTCTTTTCATTTTTTGTTAATAATTCCCCAATTGTACTTCTCAATTGGGAGGGAGGATTCCCCAACCCGCTCCCCTACGCCTCTTTCCGCTCCCTACATGTCAATTTATGCCTTCTATTCCAACGTTTTACTCTTACGAGCAATTTCGGAGTTCTAGGGGACTCCAATACACCCGTGTCCCCAAGTAAAGTATGACCCACCACGCCACTGGGTGTAGGGTGTTTCTCTCCATTCAATATATATTTTTTAATTCGTTCTTAGATCGGCAAAAAGGTCCGTACGAAATTTAAACAGAAAATTAAGAAAATCGTGTTCGTGTTTTACCCAGCAAGGTCTTTTTCATTTTTTTGTAGTAATTTACAATCACAGGATTTATTCTTAATTCCGATTTTTGAGAGACAAGATCTTGGGTTCTCGAAAATTAATAGGACATCACCCATTTTCCTCATTTATCAATATCAAAAAACGGAATCTATATTTACAACTTTCATATTCTACAATTTTTAAATCTACATCTTGTTAGACTACAGTGTTGACATTTTCCAACATTATCAGAATGATTGAACCTCTTTTTGAAGAAAGAAAAAAATGAAAAACATGTTACTGGGAGTCTATGCCTACTTTGTGAAACGATAACCAACCTATTGGGTATGTGCTTTATTTTGAAGCAACGGCGTAAATCAAAATTAGTCAAATTAAAGAAAATAGCAAATCGATGAGAACTCTTTCAATTTTCACAAATATTTTGATATTTGATTACATTTTGGACAAGAAATTGCAAATGTGTATGCCCCACCTCCCTCCCTAAATGCACATGCGTCACCTACCTCCAAAGAAATCGAAATCTGCTTGTAAAAACAACTTTAAAGTACTTACCGCATTGATTCTAGCTGATGCGAATTTCCTCAAAAGTGATTGACGTCCGAAGTAAGATATCCCGATAACAGGCACAATAATATTTTCTATTTAATTTGAAATTTTACTTGAAGATTTAGTTTTTAGTCAACTTTTAATCATGTCTTGTATTAATTTAGTTTCCCTAGCTGATATCTGGTTAAAAAGCGCGAGTTGGAACAGTTTTTTGAGACAAATAACGATAGGAAATATCACTATCAGTCAAATATCTTTGAAAGAGAAGACAACTACTATCGTCCTGTTTGAGAGGCACGTTAATTCAACAAAACTTAGCCAGCAAGATATCCATGACCATTGTGGTCATTGTAATGCTTGCACGCATCGCTTTGTATCCAATGTATTTCCACTCACGTGGTGCCACCATTCGACGTGTGATCCGTGTTGCTAAAAATTTCCCAAAATGTATCCCAAATTTCGAGATTCAATTAATGTCGATGAAGAAGAGATATGGCGATAATTATTTTCACCATTTCTCCTGTTTCAGTTTTGATATTTTGATACTACCGTAAGCAGGTTGGATAGACAAGGAAACCGAAAAAATTGCTTATGGACTCGACCGGGAAGGTTCATGAACCATAGGCAACTAAAGATGGTCATAAAACATATTTCATTTTGATTTTACAATTTTGTTCAAACATCCATATTAGAGTAAAACCAGTCTTAAAAGACTGCCCGAGTGATAATCTAGTCAATTTGATATCTCATTATGGTCGTAATCGTCATCATCAATGTCGTTGCGGTTATCATCGCTATAGCAGTCCGGCAGCATGCCTATTAATGCGAAACATTCCTAAAAATGGGAGCATTTTGCTACATGGACGCCACCATTTTGTGAAATTTCCCATGATCCTTTGCTATCCTAACGTTGAAGCCTTATGCAATGTTACATATTTCAAATTTGAAATACCTCTGGGAAAAATACCTTTGCTAGAGGATTAACTTAAAACTCATGAAAATGCCTTCATTACTGTCATGGCTAAAACTTATCCATTCCCATTTGATATGTTCACCACACCATTTTCGAAATATTAGAAGCAAACAAATAAATAGTAGAGCTAGGCTTTAGGCGGAAAATGGTCATTTTAAAAACTCAAATATTTTTCAACACAAAGATTTTGATATTTTAAGTACATAAATTAAAACTATGACATTCTATGCAACATCTGAACAATGAACAATATGGCTGCATGACTACAATATCCTTTGCGTTATAAATGTTTCTATTTATAGGCATGCTTCCGGACTTTATAGCACCTTCATTTCTGATTATCATCATTATCGTGCCTTACGTAGAGACTTTAAAGAATTAGTTTAGTGGTCAAGCAAGTTTATTTTATATGAAAGAGGACTTAAAAAGAAACACAATGGTGAAGAAAGCTTTCAAAAATCTTATTCCGTTATGGAGATATGCAAGTTTAAAGTTTGCTATCATTTGTGTAGAAACGACTGAAATCAGACTAATTATGATGTCACAGCCTCAGATTCCACAAAATCTGTATGTATTTAAAGAAAGCATATTTAATTGTTTCACTATTTAAATGATTTTCCCTCAAACTTTTTTCAGGTGGCATATTATAAATATTCTTCCTAGATTCAGTTTTACTACTTTTTTTGACATATCCCATGGTTTGTAAGCTACAAAATAGCAGGACAAAATATAAAGACTTTTGAGGTTCTGAGGCTATGACATCACAACTAGTCTGATTTCAGTCGTTTCTACAGAAATTATATCAAACTTAAAATTTGAATCATTCTTTAACGGAATAAGATTTTTGAATGCTTTTTTCACTATTTTGTTTTATTGAAGTCTTCTTCCATATAAGATGGACATGCTTGACCCCTAAACTAATCCTTTAACAGTTTATGTTAGAAAGATGTCATAGGACTTGTCGCCACGGAAATGTCTTGATATCGATAGAATGTTCGGCTTATAAGGCCAATAAACTTATAACATGTTTTTGATACATATTTCAGAAGATAGACTGAGCTCATTTATATAAAGTTGAAAGAGTTTTTGCTTTCATGTAAGCGTAATTCCTTTCGCTTTGTGTCTTTTCTCCTGGAGCAATGCAGTGGAATAAGTGGAGCTTTTAGTGAGGGTGGATGCTTATTAATCTTAACTTGTGACCATTTAATCTCGTTACGGACTGTTTGTTTCTATGAATGATTTTGTTTCTTGTACTTCCATCTGTCTCAGAAGGGTTTGCAGAAGAGCAAATTGTCAGTATAATTTAACGCCTGTCCTAAGAATTGACCAGATCCAAAGATGACATTTGTTACTTTTCACGAGGGTAACAACAAAAAGCAGAAAACGTATATTTTCATTGTATCTGAAAATCTCTGGAAGTTTTTTACAGCTGCTAATTCCAGAAGTCAAGGCGTCGTATTCTGGGCTTGGTGTTGAGTTTCACTATGACTATATGGTTGACTTTGATTTGTAATCTGGTTTGCAAATTATCCGAATATTAATATATAAGAAACTTTTTAATTTTAGTCATTTCCTTTTTCGTTATCTATTATTATTATTTTTTTTTTAATCATTATTATCATTATTATTATTAATATTATTACTATAATTATCATTATCATTATTATTATTATTATTATCGTTATTAGTATTATTATTATTTTTTTGTTGTTGTTGTATTATTATTATTATTATTATTATTATTATCATTATTACTATTAATGTTATTATTATTATTAACATTATTATTATTATTAATATTATTATTAATATTATTATTATTATTATTATTATTATTATTATTATCATCATCATCATCATTATTATTACTAATATTATCATTATTATTATTAGTAGTAGTATTATTAATATTATTATTACTATTATCATTATTATTATCATTATTATTATTGATAATAATATTATTAATAATATTATTATTAATAATATTATTATTAATAATATTATTATTAATAAAATTATTATTATTATTATTTTCTGTTTTATTGAAATATTTGTATGTTTCTCACTTCTCGTCAATCTGCCAAGGAACAAACCAAACTCGTTTTGAGATTTTTTTTGGATCTTGTTAGCTTCCAGCTGTTCCTAAAATATGTTATCTATTTTTCTCCGCCTGTTGCATACCAGTCTTTACTGGTATGCATCTTTAGGTTTCTGCAACAAGTGTCATTTATCTTGGCATATGTGTATATTGTTTTCATTTTTCACTTTTTCTTTTTACGTCCACCTATTTACAATCAAAATGCAATTTTCATCAATCAAGAACTTCGATATCTTTTTACTACTTTGCCTTACCCACCATACGAATCCTACGGGGATACGAACCCGGGACGTGCGGGTGAGAGGACAAAGCACTAACCACTACACCATGAAGGTCTAAAAAAAAAAAAAGCCTTTGAAAAGGCCTTTGAC
>JAIGNY010002361.1:1467500-1507500 GCA_020152595.1 Chiridota heheva
TGTTGATTTCAAATATATTTACGATATTTTTCAAGTTCTCGCCTCCTGCTCTCTTAAGATCGATCGAACTTGACCGTAACTATCAGAGAGTCCCGTGAGAACTCTGGGTACCTCAAAAACACAACACAAATAAATGGGTTTCAAATACGTATATATTAGCGTGAGGCTAATGCAGCGCTCTTCTACTACTGATGTGGACTCGACAACAAAACAACTTCAATGAAAACAACTTTAATCGAACAACTTTCAATGAATTCAATTCGCATTCCAAGTGTTTAGAATATTTCTGTGCCAGATGGAAATGGTACCCCTTCTTCTTGAACGAATTGATTTCACCGTGTTTTTATGAATAATCCACGTCTCTAAAACTTGTATAACATACTACATGTACAATCATCGTTCCAGCATTGATCATATCACGGCATTTATCATATCTGTCATAATCCAGTCACACGCACGATTGAAGTATTTTGTATTTATTCCCCATAACTGCTTTACCCAATTACTGCGCATGTACGATTGAAGTGGTTTCGTTTATTGATTAGATTCAGAAGGCCTACTGGGTCATAGAAACAAAAGTTAGGTTGAATGTTAATGCACTCTATTAATTATGCATTCTTGCTTAAAGGAAAGAAAGGTATCGTCTCATGAATAAATTTGGAAGTGAACGCCACCGTGCTGGGAACGTCACATCCGGTTTTCCATTTTCCTCATTGATTGCAAGAAATCTGTCATGTTTTCGATAACAAATGTATGCCTCTATGTTTAATCGGCGGATGTGTGACCTTTGATTTCTTGCAATGAATAGAATCAAAATAAAAACCAGAAGTAGCGTTACTAGCACGGTGGCGTTCACTTCTGAATTTATTGATGGGACAATACTTTTCCTTTTCATATAAAAACTAGTCTAGCACTGAGTGCTTTCGGGACGTTAAATCTTGCTATGCTATGCTATTCACTTGGTTTGTGCCATGTCACTTCCAGAAGATGACGTCTTTTTCTGGAGTGCAAACAAAGCTTTGCGCGGTGAGCAAGTTCGCATGTGTTCACTGTGTGCGTGTACGTATGGCATGTAAACAAACACAGTTAATCGCCATGTTTTCACTGCAATGCGCGCGGTTACTATGCGGTCTGATGACCTCGGGGTAACGAACTTCCCGGATATCCAACCAAGTGAATAGCTTGCAACTTGGTCGATGCTTTTTATAAGCTATGACAACACGTACGCTCTAATAACTTGTTTGTTTCTACACAAGTCACAAATAAACTTTTAGTTCGAAAATGAGAATATGCTTTGCCCTGCTGTTACACTCATTATTAAGTTAACCACTGTCTTCAATATAAAGTATCAAATCAGTAATCAAATACTACGGATTGTGGTCTGTTTTGCTATTGGCTGGTTTTCTTCTGTCATGGTGAAATGTGGGTAATTGCGGTATGCTGTAGGTAAAATGAGGGTGACGTGCTTCCCTTCAGCAATACCAAACAAATGTTATGTTTATTGCAGAAAGTAAGCACAACAGTGATCACAAAGTCATATGTTTCGTTTATGTGATGTAACAATTTGAAGGGAAATTCATGGGTCTATTATCAGGGGAGTGGGTAAGGGGTCCCTCTAGCCCTTTGTAAATCATTTGAAAAGTTTGTCAAACAACACTAAAAAGCACATTATTATTCCTTCGCTTTTCAAGCGAGAAAAACCTTTTAAGGAAATCTGCACAAGCCACAATCTGACAACGTTTCAGTCAATGAAGGCTTTATTCCACCTCGATTGCTCAATCTTCTTTATTTCTTTCATTGTTGAACACGTCACAAATATAGCTGATATTGAATAATATTTCATAAGCATGGCAATGATATTAAGTATAATTTATTTAAAATTCTTTCCTATGTACATGTAGTTGCCAATGTAAAACCAACAAATCCTGTAACTCTTCAATAGGTCAGTTACAGGTAAGAGCTTGTGTGTGCAAACGACTGGTAATATTATATACCCTTGTGTCTTGGTAGATTGGCGGCCATTTTGAAATTTGACATCCGAAAGTCATATTTTACCCAATATTTCACATTTCTGTTCCATATTACTTTGTATTAATCTGTTTTTCGTTCAATGCCAATTCTGTTATATCACATGTATTTAAATACATAATTCAATATGGCTGCCTCATAAGAAATGGCTGCCAATTTAAAAATGGTTGCCACATAAGTAACAGTGGCGGCACCAGGATTTTGGTCATGGGGGACAGGAGGAAAATTGGTCTCATGGGGGCAAAAGCCTATAAATCGGACAAAATATGTCACTTTACAAACTTTTCTGGGGGAAGTAGGGAAAAGTGATCTCACACTCTAAAAAAAAGGTTGGTCAGATATCTGACCATTGTGCTTGGTCCGCTCAAATTTCCCGCGATCTGACCACAGTGTAGTCAAATATCTCACGTCCTGTAGTCATACCAGGGAGATGACGCTGACCACAGTACGTGGTCAGAAAATATACGTGTTTTCATTGGCTTAACTACGGGCACTTACGTAATACTACCAAACCAGTACCGCTGACCATCGCCATCTTGGAGACTTGATGGAAACTCGCGTGAATTTCAACCTAAAGTAACAAATATCTAATGCAGATATGGTGGAAAACGTGGAAAACTTGAGGAATGTAACTTAAATGCGTTGAAAGAAACGTTTTCCGGTGAGTGGATTTTGTTCGTTGAATTTTTGAGCAGTTTCGTTGTTACTTATACACACTGCTAGTCTAATGTTGTTTTGCAAGGTAGCGCCAGTGCGGTATAGTTTGTTAAGATACGTTAAGACTTCTTGAGTGTGACTTTGCCTTTGAAAAACTTTTCTGGAAGTATACTGACGAATGCAGGCACATTTGATAGTTTCGCGTACCTTAATTAGCATTGCTGCGGCATTTTTTTCGTATTATGCTTTTGATTTGGTTAAATTTGACCAAGTTTAAGCTATCCTGGAATTAGAAATAACGTTAGGAATTTGGTTCAAATATCAAATCATAGTTATATTGATATTCGGCCTAGTTAGGTTCAAAATGAATTAATTACGACTGATCCAATGTAAACCAAATCTAAAGCTATTCATGAAATAGGCCTAGGCTTCTCGTTTTAACCACTTTTTGTACATCTTTAGTCATAATTTAGGCATGTCTGAGATAAAGTCAAATGCTGAAAATATGCAAATCAGATTAGTTATAGGCTAACATCGTACCTCATTGAATATGCAAATCATGCAACCCACAACAGTGTCTTTGTTTCCTTGCCTTGTTGTTATGTATGTTGCTAGGTGTCGAGGAAGTCTTGGTAGTTTATATCCTGTTAACTTCGTTTGTTCTTTGTATATAATTGTACTGTCAGACTGTGTGTGCAGCAAAGGGAATGGGAATTTTGTAAAGCATTTTAAAAACAGTGGACATTTAAAAAAATTGCACTGCGCAAAAAAAGAATTGGACAATTTTGCAAACCATTTTAAAACAGTACACATTACGAATGGAATCTACTGTATGATGGCTGTCAAGGCTTAAATTATACATTTCTTTTTCTTTTTGTGTTATTATTCTTTAAAGTAGAGTTAGAAATAGAAATATGCAAACAATGTACGGTGTCACCTTAATTAAATCCAAATACTCTCACTAATAATGTCTGGGAGGGATGTTTTTATAGATTAAAAAAAAACAGTGGTATAGATTTGAGAAAACCTTGTATAATATTTTGTCTTCAATTAAAATCTGTAATAATATTTTTTTCCAATAATTTATGAAATAGTTTTTCTACAGAATAAAAGTCGTAAAAATGCAATCAAGTTTTTGTTAATGAAGAAATAATTGTCTGTGTACTGATGTATTGCTTTTGTGGGAATTTACTCACAGAAGTTGCATGAATCTAATTTTATTGGGGGTGAAAAAGGGGTCATGTCTTTTTAGAGAAATAACAGAAAAACAATAAAAGACCTGAGGATAGCACCAAAAAGGCTGAAAAATTGCACATTTAAACTAGGGGGGGGGGTTGGGGTGGGGGCGGCATTATTTCGGCATTTTCTTGAAATTGTTTTCTTGCTGGAATTTCCTTCGTATTTTTTTTTTTTTTTGCGGGAATTTGATACTATGTGCGGAATCCCGCATCTAATTTAAACACTGCATTACAGGTAGGTGTTAAACTGTAGTGTGTTTTTCACATTTTAATCCTTCAATGTAGCTTACCATGCAGGCTTTGTCATTCTTGTAAAATCAAAACTAAAATTATCTGGCCTACATTTTTGAGAATCTTTTTTACTTTAACAGGAAGCATGGTTTTCCAGAGGCAGAGGAAGCCATTCTTCTTCTGGTTATCTCGAACAGCGGTTGAGAAATGTACGGAAGAAAACAGGGAAGAGTCAGGGCCGTTACATCTTAGAAGCAGCCAGTTGCCAAGATAACCTTACCAGGTAAGATAAATGTATATTTTACAGGTTGAGGTTTTGTATCCAGTGTGATATTTTCACAAGATTATTTTGACCTCACCATAAGAATGATTGAATGATTCTGTCAAACCATGTTTATGCACTGTGTGAAGGTCAGCAGTCTACATAAATGGCAATGTTCCTGGAATAAGGCCTGAGTCAGATAGCAAAAAACAATGAAACTGTGAACTGGACCCTATCCGGGTACCATAAAATTAACAGTAACAAAGATAAAAGAAAAGAAATATCAGCAAGTTAGTCTTCCCAGTTTTGTCAGTTACATATTAAGGTCAGCATTATGTCAGCATCGACTTCACATGTCAGCACAGTCTTAGAAAAGGGGAATGTACATTCAAAATCGAAGTCAGATAAATTTAAAATATGGGCACTTTGTCTTGTAAACTGTGAAACAAATGGTATGGTAAAACAATTTCTTAATTTTTTATTTTCAAATTTGTGATCAGCGTCAGGTAATACAAATACTACTGTACCAGGCCTAACTTCTAGTATCCAATTCCGGTCGAATTTTGTCTGCCCCTATCCATCAATATCTATTTTTTGGGGGGTAAAAGTTGTGCAAAATTTCATGATTTTTAGTCTTTTTGAGACAACTTTTTCAAGAAAATAACATAACTATGGATCGCAATACACTTACTGCACGACCAAGGTACTTTGATGAAACTTACTTTACATATTTTTAATTAAAAACATGAAGAGCAAACCATTCTCCCTAATTCAAGTAAGGACATGATTTTCTTTTTTACAAAAAAGGCATTCAAAGTTTTCAGATACCCGGTGGCTAGTATTGTATGATTCAATGCAAATTGGACTGTCTGTCCAAACAGGATTTACTCGATAACATATGGATGTCACTTAGTCTTGTCACCATATCACAAATATGAATAGGAAAAAAACACATTTAATTTGCAATTATTTTCATTTTATGTTTTGGCATATACAAACACTCAGAGGGATTCACCTTTTCTAAATATCAAGGAATATTGACAGCTACAGCATATTCTCTTGCACCTCTGTGATTAAAAGGAGCATAGATCAGTCTTCATCAGGCATTCTGATTTTACGGATACAAATGATTGTACAATAAAATTAGGCTTTCTTAATTTAATTGTTGCTTCAAGAGAATCAATTTTGTTTAGAATTTTCTGCCACCTGGCAAGTGTATGAATATTCATAATCCAAAGCTGCACAACGTTTTTAAATCTTGGCAGAAGTGTTTGTTACTTGCATTGTTTTTATTCTGATTCAAGAGGTTTTAAGTTATGTTTCTTACATATTGGTCAGTATAGATTTCTACGCTTTCAGCATTTTACTCTGAATTCAAATTGTAACTAATTTTCTCTTATATTTACAGATTAGAACCAACATCCCACACATCTGGAAAGGGTTCAAATTGTAAAGAGA
The DNA here is from genome assembly GCA_020152595.1 of Chiridota heheva. Taxonomy (NCBI): domain Eukaryota; kingdom Metazoa; phylum Echinodermata; class Holothuroidea; order Apodida; family Chiridotidae; genus Chiridota; species Chiridota heheva. Next base: position 1,473,375 of record JAIGNY010002361.1, read on the forward strand.
GCATCAACCCTTTATTCTTTACTAGGATCGCGTTTCTCTCCAAGTCAAGTATTTTTGGTTGTTGACGGTCTTGCCTTAGAACAGCCCTCACTACTTAAAGCCGTTGATGTCTTTTTAAGGCTTTTACGTGTTTGACCTCCACTACCCCCAAGCAATGTCACACCACGTGGGAATTTGTGCAGAAGTTTTTGTTTCAACTCACGGACGGTAAGGGGAAAAATAGTAACTTCCCCTGCAGTACGGACTCTTCGCACCTATCTTGAAAAGGATTGAACATGCAGCTATTGTCTCCTGGTGTGCTAGGTATTTTTGCTTCTTTTATGTTAGCGGGTATTTTATGTTGGTTTATATTAAGAGTTTTAAATATCACTTTCATATATATGGTAAAGGACTTTTCAAAGAAATAAATTGGTGTCAAAATCATGTTGACATATATTTCTCTATATTAGTTATTACCTTTAAAAGATTTTAGCAGTGTGCTTAAAAGCTTGATTAGTCACTTTTCAGCATGCTAGTGATATCTTTCAAATGAAGTAACTCATTTAATAAGACTTTCTGTGTAAACATCAGCAATAATTACATTTGTTTAAAGTCCTCATAGCTTAGTCAGCTTTAGCGTAGATATTCTGATTGCAAGATCTTGTTTTACTAAGCATTTTATGTGCTTTTAGTATTAGATAAAAGAAAATTATTATGTTCTTTGTCCATACTACCTAAAAAATTATTTCAAGTTATGTTTAAAAGTTATTGAATAGGACAAGTTTGAATGCAAGCTTTCAGTAATGCCCTATAAAATGCACGGATCGCTTGTTAAGGAGGGTATACCTGCTTTTTCTTTACAAAATTTCTAACTTTATCTTGATCTAATTAAAAAATATTGCAATCTTCCCATTGTCACCTGGACGCCAACCTTTGAGTAAAATTTAGAAATCTCTGCGTTTCCATTCTCAGTGAAAGAGTGTTTTGTTCGAGTGCTTATTTCACCATTTGTCTGTCTTTCATAGTAGCTCTCAGAGACTTTGTTCATTTGATATTTTTCTTGTGCATATAAAGAATTTTTAACTATTTACTTTATGTATTTTGATGTTATTTTCAAATTTAAACTTGTCAATCCTCTGTTGCAATGCTAGCATTAAACCAAAAGTCTTTCAGAGAGTTTTTATATAGGGGTAAACAAGTTGGCATAATTTCACAGTTGCCATTCTTCCTTGTGGGCAATTTAAGTTACTATGCAGTTGTTGAGTAAAAGTTTTAAGAAGTATTTAAAAGTCACCTTGATGGTTTTAGCATGATTGTTTGCTAACTCTGTAATAATTTTGGTGTATCCAAAGTTAGTATTTATTTCCAAAGTTGAAAAGCCAGTGTATTTTTATGAGTTTCAGCCCAAAAGGAATATTTTGTTGGCATAATTTGTTGATCTATTTAATAACATCGATTATCTCTTGTTTAATAATACAATCCTCTGTTTTAATTCTGAGAAAAGAGTGTTACAAATAAAGTGAGCTTCAATCTGAAATTTCTTTGTTGTTGGTGTTTCTATTCTGAAAAGATTTGACCAAGTATTAAGTCAAATTCACTATTTTAGAGTCAATTTGACCACTAAATGTTGTCAAAAGATTGACCAAGTTGTGTTGGTCAAATGATTTGACCAACCTTGGATGGTCAAATTTGACCACTTATGGTTCGGTGCAGAATTGACTACCCAGTTGGTCAATTTGACCAAGTTGGCGTGGTCAAATGATTTGACCAAGCTTGATGGTCAAATTTGACCACATATGGGTCGGTGCATAGTTTACTCGGCACTTGGTCAAAATTTGACCACATTGTGGTCAAATTTGACCATTCTTTTTTTAGAGTGCATGGGGAGGGGGGATGCCCTCCATTCCCACATAGCCCTGCCAATAATAGGTCGGATTTTACCATTGGTGTATATCTTGGTATAACAGCTTTAACTTAACAGTCATTATACAATTAGGTGTATTTACCACAAGCCTCTCACCACAGGAGTTACAAGTAGCAAGCTTAAACAAAATATTAAAACAAACATTGAGAATGTAGAATTTACCTATCCATAGGAAAGGTCTACGCCGACAATTACTCATTCGAGGCAGCACAAGCTGCAGCAGTGGATGTTGCTGCACACAAGATAAGAGGTGCAAATAATATTTAAATGTGCAGAAATTGTACACAATGCCATCGAACAAGCTGATACATGGACATTCAGTGGTTCCTTTACAGCAACAAAGGGTCCATCTGAGCTTGTATATTACTAAGTTTGATGATACAAGAGCATACATTATCTCAGACAAAGTACTTGCTGATATGATTCATAACACTTGTAACAACCTAGCCCAACAGGTCAAACAAGCATACAAATCAAAGAGACTCGTGAGACCCAATCAAAGTCACCCATGACTGGATTTCACAACAAAACTGAAACTCTTGTTACAGGAGGAATGTCCTTGCATTGTTACCATGCAACAAGAAAGGCATGATTGATCTTCTAAAACATGCTGGGATTAGAACATCCTACAAGTCTACATTAAAGAATGTGTCACAGATCGCTAGCGAAGTGCAGAAACTCATAGTTGACAATAACGGTATTAACTTAACACCTGGTTTAAGGAAGGACCAAACTATCTATGCTGCTATTGACAACGTAGATGCAAAGGTAGATACCCCAGACGGGAATGATTCATTCCATGCACTTGCAGCAACTGTATTTTAAAAAGTAGCTCAACAAGATATAATTGCTAAACCGATAATTGCTCCACGTTACAACTGGGTACGAAATCTTGCACTGTGAAGTTGAAGGACACACCATTAACTAGAGTAGAGTTACTACCATGTAATATTATGGGAACACCTAAACCCAAGGTAAGTCCTCATTATCCTCAATTTAAAGTTTTGCAACACCTGGACAAGTCATAGGAGTCACAGAAGCCAGTGTAACACTGATTGGTTTATGGGGCGATTCTTTTGCAGATAAACAAGTATCGGTATAGACACTGTCACACAGACTATGGAGGAGGAACCCACCAGACAAGCAATTCTAGTGGTATCCAGTGAACATGATTTGTTGGAAATGCCCTCTTCATCAACACAGTAAAATATTACTACAGATTCTGACACAATAGAGAAGCCACCAGAGAAGCAAGCACAGGGAACACATCCAAACATTTTATACCTGTGTGAGCTGCAAACAATTCTGTAATAGATACAGATCTAACAACAGATCAGCACAAGCGCTTGATAAGGTGCATGCTTTACCTATTATCAATGCACCAGCACATGAATGGTTGACTCTGACTACCTCGCTCATGCAACTACACAATTTGAATAAGCAGGCTATAAGTAATGTTCCCCACGCAAACAAATGGGTCGAGTCTCCAGGTCAAATTTATCCAGCTTTGTTTGCATTACGTTGCCTTGGTCGAACAGTTGGTAGCATTGGTCTAGATGACACATGGGTGCAGGCAGACATGTACAGCAATGTGACCGTAATGCAGATTATGAATGGTAAACAGTACAATCGAGCTATAGAATGCCACCAAGTAACCTTACAGGTTATGACAGATCTTTTGCTTTAGGCTGTATTTCAGATGAACTCACATGCTTATGCAGCACTATAGGATAGCTTGCAGAGCTGATCAAATACATGCATAAAACAGAAGAATGTGCTCAAAGCTCACCAACAGCTCGTATCTGCAATTGAGAAACTCAAGTTTAGGATGTTAATGGATGAGTTTGATGCTGCCAATGTCAAGTACCTTTTCTATAGATGGGCTCGCATGTACATGTGACAAGTTACCACATTGCTAAGCTTCGATCAAGCAACTCGTCAGAAACAGTGGAATATACACTTGGCATCATTAGAACAGTTGTGCATCTAGCACTTCGGGAGCAACCCGAAAAACTGGGTACTTTGAACTTTTATGTTGTCATCGCATACACATTTGATCAGCCCACACTAAACATATAGGGTTTCTCATTTTTCCGGAATGTCTAAAATTTGATATCCTGAAATTTTAAAGACGGATAGTAAATAGATATTCAAAACTTTTTGCTGCTTTTGAAATTCATGTCGCCTTTTGAAAATGAACAAAACAGACTGCCCATAATCTGTTTTGTTCATTTTCTTAAAAAGGCGAGTTAATATCAAAAAGCAGCGGCAAAAAGTTTTGAATATCTATTTACAATCCGTCTTCAAAATCTGCAGTTATTTAATGAAATTTTGGACAACCGGGAAGCGAAAAATGAAAAACCCCATATGTTTAGGTCTGGGATAAATTTGCGATGACGTAATACATAAAACATGGTAACTGTCTAGTTTTATTTTTGCATATTACAGACTAGATTATGCTCGATATGTGTCTGAATATATAGCAAGAACGTACCATCTGCAGTATACCAACCATGAGGTCTGGGATAAATTTGCGCATGGTAACTTTACTGTGAAGACCAACCCAATCGCATTTACTGCTATTGTAGTGGACCAAGCACAAGAACATGTCAACAAAGTTCACAAAGGTGATCGAGGTAAATCTGGAATCACCACAAATCCTGAAACACTACTAAGGTATTGTATTAGTACACCTGAACTAACACGACTGTCAGCTGAGTTAGAGGACATGTTAGGAGTAACAAAATATGCAAGAAGCTCACACCACCAAATCACAGACAGTAAGAAAACTGGCAAAAAGTATATCCATGACCTCAAGGAAAACTATCAAACGGCAATCCATTTACAGTTGCCAAGTATGAGGATGGAACTGAACTGAAGTTGTTCAATCTAATGACGAACGTCACACTTCCTGACAGCATAGCAGAAAGCATACTTGCAACAGAGTCTCGAGGAGAAAAGGCATACAGATTTTTTTTGAAGAACGAATTTGCAGAAAGGAAAAAATGTGGGAGAATATAAACAAGGTTTAAGTTTTTGGGTGGAATGATATGAGTAAACCATTAAAGATTAACAAAGCTTTGGAACATCCCAATCTGTGGGCATCCAACTCACTCATGGCACGTCTTTTGGTAATAGCCAGGTCCTCAAGGGAATTTAACATAAAAGATGTGATTGGAACATACGAGTTATCAACCACCAAGCAACAGTTAATGACTGGTGATGGCAGACTGCACCCATGTCAAGACAAAGCACAATTAATGCACCAGTATAGAGCATTTAGTGACATTAAGAGAACCAGCAGCCAATCCAGTATCTTGGAGCGCAAAGGCACAGCTTCCTGACCAGACTGCACCCAATTTAGTAGCTGAGAACACAAATGCGCAGATTCTTGACCAGACAGCACCAACTCCAGAAGCTGTGAACACAATTGCACAGATTCCTGACCAGACTGCATCTAATCCAGAAGCTGGGAACACAAATGCACTGATTCCTGACCATACATGTATTTTATTTTTGCAATGGCAGTTGTTCAGGAACTAGTGGTTATTAAATCGGTTATTAAAAACTGTAATGACCTGGCCAAACAATTTGTGCAAGCAGCAGACAGGGAGTCACAAAGATGCTTGTGTACACATGTTGTATTTAATGACTACAGTGTTCAGTCTTCCCTGATAAGGACGCAACCAGGAAACGTAAAAAGGAAAATCAAAACAGCAGCCGTGTTATAAAGTAGAGGATGCAACTCCCATAAAGGACTTTGTCAATTTCCTTAGCAGTACCAAGACAACTGGACAAAGGATCAACTAACACTATGCTTTTTACGAAAGGTGATAGAGCATTCCAATTCACCAGTTACTGTAGTAACACATCGAGGTGTCCTTTCAAATCAGAAAGCAAAATATTTTGTGGACCTTCAGAGCACCCAAGAAGTAGATACCCTTCTTTTACTTTATGCTGCTGAGGTACACAAACTGTATGGTTTAAATGTCCATTCATTCCTCAAAAATGGAAGTGATGGTTTTGGCAGTCTCTATCCAGCCGAAATATGGGTCAGAAGCAGCGTTGACAATGGGAACTGGTAAAAAACATCACCTTGTAAGACTGCAGCTCATTTACGATGCACTTTGGAAGAGCAAAGCCACAGCACTGAGAGGGTTACATGCTATAAGTGGCTGCGACACCACCGGTCACATTAGCATGGTGGAAAGCATTTCTTACAAATAGTGTCAAATGTTATCAGTGCACTCTCTGCATTAGGTGTTGAAGATGGACCAGTAAAATGGTACTTTGAGGATGTGAGGAGTTGGTCTGTCAGCTATATGTCCTTTATCATATGGAATATAGAATCACCACATAAATATTCCTTTAACTATAATTTTGTTTCTAAATATCACGTTTTAATTGTTCAAATTTAAATTCCATAGGGCGTTTCTTTCAGTGCCAATGCTTCATAGTTCATTCAATATGCAAAAACTTACAAACCAACAATCCTGTAACTCTTCAAGAGGTCAGTTACACTGTAAGAGTTTGTGAACTTTAAAAACAATCTGTGCCAATATAACCGCGCTAGAATCCACTGTTGCCATTGTAGCACACAATGATTATCAACGATGCGTTAATTAATACGATCATCTCACTTGGGGAATATGCTTCCCCTGATGAAAAATGATTTATGAATTCTTAATTAACTGTACACCTGTAGAAAACACGCATCGTGCACGAGCTTGATTTAACTTTTACGGCAAATTATGTTTGTGTCTTATTCAAATTCAAACAATAATCTTTGTTTCACATTTTGATAGCTACTAAGAGGTGTTTCAAGCATGTCATTTCATCTGATAAATAAGACGTATTTAGAAAATGTATTTTCCATGAAATTGTTTTCCTGTAGGATACGGCAGTGCGTTTACCAAAATCTAAAGAAAAACAATTCATTAACAATTAAAAAAAAAGATCAAATTGAGAAATCCTTCCAATCTGCCAATAATTGAATTCAGATATCTGTCTGTAGAATTGCATTTCTTTATGTACGATTTACGATTTGTTTTTAAATCTAATATTACATTTTCTGATAAAACAAATTAAAATTTCTTGGCAAGGATTTAATTATGATTATTGATATATATTATTTATGTAGTTACTTATATAGATAACTATATAACTCAATACTTATAAGTTTTAAGTAATAAGTTACAGCTATTTATGTACGTGTTTATTTTATTGTTTATTTTGTTTACATTTCTCAATTGCAAGACTTCCTCTTCGATTTCCATTAAATATTTCATGGTTATACAGATTTAAAATCAAATGTTACTAATGAAAACGCATTGTTGGGAAGTGAAATTTTCTTTTCTTAACCTGTTAACTGTAGTATGTCAGTGATTTGAGGAACGGAATATCACAACATTTTGGCAAGCTCCTTGGACCTCTATTATTGCAAATCCTAAAAGTATCGTGTTGTGAATGATATCATTTATGATATACAATTGAAAACAGTAAAGCAATTTATTGTTATAAAAAATGATGCATATTAGACTTTATAAGACTCGTATTTGGTTTACAGAGGACACTAGATGCAGTCGAAAGGCGAAACAAAGGACAAAACAATGTCAAATATTTGTAAATATCTAGTGGATATAGCTAAATCTTGGAAATTGTGCGTACATTACGAAACACTGGACAAACACTTATTCCTCTGTTTTTCAGAGGACATATAATGTAATTAAAAGGCGAAACGATGTACAAACACAAGTGCCTTCAACAAAAAACGTCAAATATTTGTCAAACTTTCAGTAGATATAGTTAAATCTTTGAAATCGGGCGCGAACAACAAAATATCGGACTAACATATGTTAATTTGTTTTCGCAGAGGACATATAATGTAATTAAAAGGCGAAACGATGTACAAACACAAGTGCCTTCAACAAAAAACGTCAAATATTTGTCAAACTTTCAGTAGATATAGTTAAATCTTTGAAATCGGGCGCGAACAACAAAATATCGGACTAACATATGTTAATTTGTTTTCGCAGGGGACATATAATGTAATTAAAAGGCGAAACGATGTACAAACACAAGCGTCTTCAACAAAAAACGTCAAATATTTGTCAAACATTCAGTAGATATAGTTAAATCTTTGAAATCGGGCGCGAACAACAAAATATTGGACTAACATATGTTAATTTGTTTTCGCGGGGGACATATGATGTAATTAAAAGGCGAAACAAAGAACAAACCAACGTCCAATATAATCTAAATATTTAGTGGACATAACTAAATTATTGAAATCTGACGCTACCGACAAATACCGGACTAACACGCGTTCCTATGTTTTCGCAGACGACACAAGATGTAATTGGAAAGCGAAACAAAAAACAAAACAACGTCCAATAAATTTTTGATATTTAGTGGATATAGCTCAATCTGGCGCTAGTAACAAAACGCCGACACTTGTGCCTACGTACATATCATTGAAGCATCACAATTTGACCCTGAAGATAATATGTTATTCTTTGATGGTTTAGTGCCCGTGAAAACTTTTTACAGCTTTGGTTTACCAAAATGTGTCGAACCTTTTCCAGTAACTTTATTTGAGCTGCAGGGAAATTTATTGTTTACCGTGACGGAAATGACGGAACCCATATAAACACATATTCTTGAAAAATAATATACAGAAAGCAAAACTTATTAATGTACTTTTTGTGAAATATTATGTCATTTCGGTTTCTTTTATGTACAGTTAGCATTATGCTTGCATCATACACTCATTTTAAGTATACCAAGTGGTGTTTCGTCATATATTGCAAATGAGTTTAAGTATACCTGTCTGCTTAACTAAATTGGAACCACAAGAAGCAGTGCTTACACATCGAGACGCGTCGTCTAAAATGAAATTAATGAAGAAGACAATACAGCTGTCATCAACATCTCATGCGCATTTGATGAAGTTTACGATCTAATACAGTGATGGTGACAGATTTTTTTTTTCATGGTGAAATTGAAATATTCATATTAGACGAAAAATAAATATATTTCTAGAAAATGCATGAATTCAACAAATTCTTCTATGCGAAAGAAATAAAATCTGAAAATATAAAAGGAAAATTGGAATCTTTATTTGAAAAGTTCTCATGTTGAATTAAGTAAAAAAATGGAAATAGTTGTAAGTATTGAAACTGAAATAAGCCTTTTTGTTTAATGTTGCCTCTTTTAAAAGCTTCGTCTCCTTTCAAAGTTGTTTGCTATCACAATTAAAGGGTTGGAGTTTTGTTTAACAGTCCGGTTCACACTCCCGATTGGGGGATCTCCCAATTGGAAGATTTTTGTCATTATAACTCACAATGCAACTTTCCAAATTTAAATCGCTTTAAAGAAATATATAGCGATTAAGCAGGTTTAAGCCAAAGGTAGGACAAAGGCATGCGAAATAGTCCAATTTTATTGGTGTAACAGAACGATACAATTATTTCTCCATTTTCACCAGCGCAAATTTGACTTTCACCAGGGAATTTTAATTGTAATCTTTAAAAATTAATTTCAATATTTTTAAGGCGCAAATTTTAAAATTTTATTCACCAGCAAAAGCTCAAATTATTCAGAAATATTTATTCCATTAACATTTCCAAAGTATACAACTTTAGAATTACAGAATTTGACAAGCAAAAAAATTACCGGCTAAACTTATTAGCAACAATTTAAATGATGGTCACTGCGCATGTCTCCCAATCGGGAGTTCTCCCGATTGGGAGCGTGGACCGGACTGTATAAGAGACTGCTTTGCACATCAGTGTATGCTAAAATACTGAAAAGAATATTTGATTTTCAAATTGCCAAATAATTTCAATGCTTTAGAGATTATAGGAAGAAAATTCACAAATTAGTTTGGACACCAAACTGTTGAGTACTTTTGACCCTGTGTTGAACAAGAGGTAATGGGCCGTATACGGCATATTATCGCACATGGAACGAGAACGATAGCTTGAAATGCTGTATTTATACAAATTTCTGATCAAATTTTATATCTTCACATTATATTGATTAAATTCTTTATGAAGAGAAAGCTACATTTTCTTATACATTGGATCCCAATCTGTTTTACTCCAGAAATGTGTAATAAAACTGTCCAATGTGTTGAATTTTACCTGGTGCACAGATTATTAAGTTTGTAACACCGCTTATAAAAATATACAATTGACAGTGATGAGATGAGTTTGGCAGTCAAACAAAGATAACACATGAGCGTTTATGCATATGGTACCCTCCACACTTTGAAGGTTGTAAATTCGCATGTAATATATTACATTGACTACTTTATCATGCGGTATATTTATCTTCACCTGATTATAAGCTCTTATAATTCACCTGATTATAAGTGCTCTTAAGCAACACTCTAACTTTTTGTTTCTATTCTTCAGTTCACATCTCTTACTGTCTTTTAATTTTGATAAATGCAAAGGCATTTATTTTAGGCTGAGTAATTTGGGTTTTGAATACTACATGAATGGTACATATTTGGGTTGTGTTGACAATGAAAATGATCTTGGTGTTGTCGTAACTAACAATTTGAAACCTTCTTAACACTGTGATGCAGATCCTGCAAGAGCAAATGGGATGCTTGGTTTGTTTATAATATTTGTTTTCTTTTCTTGGGAGAGAGATTATTCGTAATTTGCATACGCAGTTATAAAGTTGGAGTCCCTTTTATGAGAAGGATAAGTGGATTTTGGAGCAGATTTAGCAAAGAACCACTATACTTATTCTAGAAGTAATAAATATTTCTTATGGGTCTAGTTATGAATTCTTGGTTTGACAACGCTTGAGCTGATAAGAGTAAGTGGCGATATGGTACAGGTTTTTTAATGGTACTAATGGTAGTAATGCTTTGATTTTCTGTAATTTGCTGCATGTTTCAGCTAATCCTCATATGACGTGTTGCTTAAATTTAAAGTTGACCGGAGAAATCTCACGAATTGATGTTCGGCGTTTGATCTTCTCACAAAGGATTGCTTACGAGTGGATGGTGTGCCTGATTGTTTCTTATTTTGTGGTGGTGGTGGTGGTGCTGTTAGTTTGGGTTTTTCATGGAGTGACCCCCAATCCTTTTTAGCTCGTCGTCTTATTTTATGTTTGTTTACAATTACCGTAAACGGTTTCGGAAGTACTGTAGGAATATCCCACTTTTAAAGAGCAATTCTTGTAGAAATATGTGCAAGTTTAATTACATTTCCCGCAGATTAAGTCCCTAATTTTGTATGAAAGCAAAACAAATAAAACATTGTTTTAAATTAAAATGAACAGCTTTTGTTGTGAGCATTAATGGCTTGACATATCTGAGAGAAGTAATCATAATCATGTATCATCATATAATACATTATTCACAAGCTCTATATGAAATGCATTTGTGCATTTCAATATCATATCATGTGAAGACTGTACATCAGAATACATGGGGTCCCTGTGAACTGATCAAATCATTTCCCTTGGGGTGTTACGTGCTGAACTTTTTATGTTTTATTGCTTTGACATAACTATCTGACCATTGGAAATGGGTTGAGATATTTGTATAGGTAATGAACAAGACCTAAACGTTTGGAACATACTTTTACGTTTCATGTTTCGAGAACCAAGATGTGTAGTCGTACGTGCATTTCCCAGCTATCACTCATCGCCGGGAAGCGGCATGAAGATTTGGTTAATAGGATATGGGATAGAATCAATACATGTCTGCAATTAAGTGAGGAATAAAGGTAGGTGAAATGTTAAAGCCGAAAAGGCTTTTAAAAACTGACAGCATGAAGAAGAACGTCATGGAGAGTAAAAGCAAGGAGAAAGCTTCTTATAAACCGTGAAACATTCTTGAAAGCTTAACGGCTTTCAAACGGCAACATAGAAAAAGAATTCAATATTTGTGTAGATCTGCGAAGTATGGAACCTGTATTTTATTTTATGCGAAAACGTCACTTGTGGCCAAACCGTGAGTCTCTACTCAGATATCAATATTTGTCATGTTTAAAGTATGAATGTTCTGACAATTGAAATAGAAAACAAAGCAGGTATCAATTGCAATCTCCCTCTCTTCACAGGATGGTCGCTCATAGAACCATTATTGAGACATACCGAAAACCTACACAAATTATGTGTTCCAAAACAGGATATGAGACCTCAAATCGAACAAAATTAACGACAATTTCAAACTTTAAAAGCACGAAACGAACTACTATTCAATTATATAACCTGAAGGTTAGCTCAATTTGTAGAGCACCCTCTTTCCAGCCTGGAGGTCATAGGATTATTATTATTATTATTATTATTATTATTATTATTATTATTATTATTATTATTATTATTATTATTATTATTATTATTATTATTATTATTATTATTATTATTATTATTATTATTATTATTATTATTATTATTATTATTATTATTATTATTATTATTATTATTATTATTATTATTATTATTATTATTATTATTATTATTATTATTATTATTATTATTATTATTATTATTATTATTATTATTATTATTATTATTATTATTATTATTATTATTATTATTATTATTATTATTATTATTATTATTATTATTATTATTATTATTATTATTATTATTATTATTATTATTATTATTATTATTATTATTATTATTATTATTATTATTATTATTATTATTATTATTATTATTATTATTATTATTATTATTATTATTATTATTATTATTATTATTATTATTATTATTATTATTATTATTATTATTATTATTATTATTATTATTATTATTATTATTATTATTATTATTATTATTATTATTATTATTATTATTATTATTATTATTATTATTATTATTATTATTATTATTATTATTATTATTATTATTATTATTATTATTATTATTATTATTAGCATAGTATTAGTAGTAGTAGTTATTAGCATTGCAGCACTAGCACAGCAGCAGCAGCAGCAGCAGCAGCAGCAGCAGCAGCAGCAGCAGCAGCAGCAGCAGCAGCAGCAGCAGCAGCAGCAGCAGCAGCAGCAGCAGCAGCAGCAGCAGCAGCAGCAGCAGCAGCAGCAGCAGCAGCAGCAGCAGCAGCAGCAGCAGCAGCAGCAGCAGCAGCAGCAGCAGCAGCAGCAGCAGCAGCAGCAGCAGCAGCAGCAGCAGCAGCAGCAGCAGCAGCAGCAGCAGCAGTAGCAGCAGCAGCAGCAGCAGTAGCAGTAGTAGCAGTAGCAGTAGCAGCAGCAGTAGCAGTAGTAGCAGTAGCAGTAGTAGCAGTATTATTATTATTATTATTATTATTATTATTATTATTATTATTATTATTATTATTATTATTATTATTATTATTATTATTATTATTATTATTATTATTATTATTATTATTATTATTATTATTATTATTATTATTATTATTATTATTATTATTATTATTATTATTATTATTATTATTATTATTATTATTATTATTATTATTATTATTATTATTATTATTATTATTATTATTATTATTATTATTATTATTATTATTATTATTATTATTATTATTATTATTATTATTATTATTATTATTATTATTATTATTATTATTATTTATTATTATTATTATTATTATTATCATTCATCATCATCATCATCATCATCATCATCATCATCATCATCATCATCATCATCATCATCATCATCATCATCATCATCATCATCATCATCATCATCATCATCATCATCATCATCATCATCATCATCATCATCATCATCATCATCATCATCATCATCATCATCATCATCATCATCATCATCATCATCATCATCATCATCATCATCATCATCATCATCATCATCATCATCATCATCATCATCATCATCATCATCATCATCATCATCATCATCATCATCATCATCATCATCATCATCATCATCATCATCATCATCATCATCATCATCATCATCATCATCATCATCATCATCATCATCATCATCATCATCATCATCATCATCATCATCATCATCATCATCATCATCATCATCATCATCATCATCATCATCATCATCATCATCATCATCATCATCATCATCATCATCATCATCATCATCATCATCATCATCATCATCATCATCATCATCATCATCATCATCATCATCATCATCATCATCATCATCATCATCATCATCATCATCATCATCATCATCATCATCATCATCATCATCATCATCATCATCATCATCATCATCATCATCATCATCATCATCATCATCATCATCATCATCATCATCATCATCATTATTATTATTATTATTATTATTATTATTATTATTATTATTATTATTATTATTATTATTACTATTATTATTATTATTATTATTATTATTATTATTATTATTATTATTATTATTATTATTATTATTATTATTATTATTATTATTATTATTATTATTATTATTATTATTATTATTATTATTATTATTATTATTATTATTATTATTATTATTATTATTATTATTATTATTATTATTATTATTATTATTATTATTATTATTATTATTATTATTATTATTATTATTATTATTATTATTATTATTATTATTATTATTATTATTATTATTATTATTATTATTATTATTATTATTATCATTATTATTATTATTATTATCATCATATTATTACATATCATATCATTATTATTATTATTATTATTATTATTATTATTATTATTATTATTATTATTATTATTATTATTATTATTATTATTATTATTATTATTATTATTATTATTATTATTATTATTATTATTATTATTATTATTATTATTATTATTATTATTATTATTATTATTATTATTATTATTATTATTATTATTATTATCATTATCATTTTCATGTTATCATATAAAACACGCGCTGGTCAGAATACACTGGCCAGATGAATTAATTTTGTAATATAAATGTTATTTTAAAATTAAAATTACCCTCATAGCACTTCAAGTAATCTTAATCAGTGGATTTTAAACACGTCTATTAGTGCAACCAACGGCACAGCAAAATTCCGGCATACTTATCTTGCAAAAATAATCTAATATAGCAGCATGTAAACGTATGTAAATTTAATTAAGTGTACAGCAGACGACAGTGTCCCTTCTCCTACAAAATGGCGGTGTAAACAAAGTCATGTGACCACATGACGTCAGCTGAAACATCTGTATTGAAGGAGATACCTTTGTTTGTGTATTTCTAAGACAATAATATCATAAAGTACCTATGGATAAAGTAAATGAAAAGAAATACTACATGTAAATATAGCATAACACTAACGGAAAGCTGATTTCCTGATACGTCCAATTTTTCGTAGAAATAAATAAATTGCACTTCAGGTAACATTTATGTACTGCTTGAATAAATATTTCTTAACAAACATTACACCAATAATTCTAGCGGATTCAGTTGGGACAATTACAATAGAGAAATTGCTTAAGTCTGATATAGGGGAAGGGGAAGGGGTCAAAATTTGAACGGATGAGATTGATATTGCTTTGTAGCAATAGTCACTGTGGGGTATCAAATCTGATGGTTTCACCTCTTGTTTAACAAAGCTGCCTCATCACAGGCTGAAGATCAGACTGAACCCCATGTAGCTCTCTTTTACAATCGGTACAAACTACGAATGACTCTCTCATATCACACCCGTAAAACTTGCATCATTCAAATTGTTAGAGCAGAATGCGTCATCCTCATGGGAAAATTAATTTTCAGCGGAGTAGATTATACCCTAATGCAAATCGCACTGTTTGGTATTCCACACCATACTTAGGAATATCATAAAATAGAGAAAGTGCATGTTCTGGGCTCTCCTGAGGATTTTTGAAATGTGACGAAAATTAAGAAGCACTTATTATCATGCTTAAAGTGAGGTCAAATCAGGTTTTTGATATAGTTATGAAACCTGTTGATATGCATTTTTATCATATCATTTACTTTGCATTACGTTTGTTATCACAAGAGTTTTTGTTGGTCTATTCACGACAGAGCATCTAATAAGTAGGGTATGACCCTAGAATAATGAAAAGGAAACGATACGTGGTGATTAAATGAATTAAACGGATATCTATATTATCGGTCCGGGAACATGCTTATTGATAAGAAGACGTATAACACACGAGAATATCAAAATCATGCTGCCGGATTGTTCAAATATTACTAAAAAATTGCATGGTGTCTAATTTCAATACTTAAAATATTCAATGTGAAACACAAAAACATTATTTTTAAGAACACTGGAATTTTCAAAATGGCTGTTTCGCGCTAAAAACTTAGTTATATTGTCTATTTTTTCTAAAATTCGAAAACAGCGTGATAAACATTAAAAAGGGAGTGGATAATATTTAGCCATGACAGTAATAAAGTTATTATCATGAAGTTCAAGTTTCCTCTAACAAAGATATTTTTCCCAAACGTATTCCAAATTTGAAATATGTAACATTGCATAAGGCATTAACGTTCGGATAGTAAAGGATAATGGGAATTATCACAAAATGGCAGCTTCCATGCAGCAATAGGTTTCTATTTTTAGGAACAGTTGGGTTCCTATTAACAGGCATGCTCCCGGATTGATTATACTTACATGCAAAATAAACAAATTTAGAATTATGCTTTGCTAACGAAACCGTACAACATACTAGCATGAAATGGAGAATCCAGTAGAAATCCAATATAAGGAGCTATACCAGGGATCAATTATTTGGGAAATAACAGATCCCTTTAATACTAAGTATACTTTACATTTGGTCTAACCCGTTTGCCCATTTGGCAAAAAAAGAATAACATCATGTTCTTTATGGGCTATAACTCGACAGAAGCAGTTATTGAACAGTAATTGCAGATGGAAAATATCGCTATAACAACCGGAAGGATATATCATATATTCAGCAGTATTATAGTTTATATTTCTTTATTGTGTTAAAAAGTGACATCACATCCTACCTGCTCCTCACAGTAATCAGTATTCAGTCAATTAAAATCTGAGATTCGATTTAATTTATTGTTTAATCTTCAATTCAGTTTACAACAATATACATAAATCGTAGCAAAGATCTTGCACAATGGAATATTCCCATTTTTTATAAGAAACATGAGAGAACACACACTTATAAACATGTTAGGAAAAACATACATTAATTTACATATACAGAAACAGATATATCGAAAGTATACAAATCTAATTGGGCTTATTATCTAATAGGTGGGTTTTAAGTTTCTTTTTAAATGTGTACAGCGATACGAATTCTTAATGGTAGTGGGTAGGGAATTATAAAATTTACATTGCACTTGTGACTGCATAATACGTGTTTGTGGTAGAGGAGTATGCATTTGATTTTTAGAACGAGTATTATGTGAATGGAAGGCAGTATTGAAATTGAAAAAAGGAATCAAAAAGCGTAGATGTGATCTACGAGGCCTGATATGTCACTAGAGATAACTAAAACAAGCAGGCTAACAGTCTAATGAAGCAAAAAGTGATTTTTATCAATCTGAAGTTTAGCTTAGCTTAATAGAAAAGCAAAACTGATATTCAATATACTACAACAGTGACTTTGCAACGAACTTGATTTTTATTCAAAACTTGATATCCCTTAAACTGTTAAAGAATTAGTGGTCAAGAAAGTGTATCTTATATATGACAAAGGACTTCAAAATAAACAAAATGGTGAAGAAAGAAAAGATCTGTTAAGGAGATATTCAAATTTAAAGCTTGGTATCATTTGTGTAGAAAAGACTGAACTCAGACTAGTTGTGTCGTCACAGCCTCAGATTTCTCTAAGTCTTTATGTAGTCTATCATATTTAGTCCTGCGATTTTGTGGCTTAAAAACCATTGGATATGGCAGGAAAGCAATAAAGCAGAATCTACAATCCCCGTAGAAATTAATGATACAAAAGGCTTGAGATTCGCATCTTATTCAATTTACCTCTTATTCACATAGCTTTACAAGCACATGCCCTCCCCCCTCTCCCCCTCCTCCCTACCCGTCTGCGCCTTTTTTGATCTTCGCTGCACAAATGTCAATATTGATGAAGGCAGCAGTTTTGTTTCATTTACTTTTGTCGGGGATTGTAGTAAGGGTAATTGTAAATTACCACATGAAGAAAGCTTGAGGAAAAAGTAATTCAAATAGTTAAAAAGTGAAATAAATCTTCTTCAAAATACATTAACAATTGTTAAGAATGTGAGGATGAGGGTGCCAACCTTCCATAGTAGACTTACTACACCAGCCATACGAATGTTTTCTTTACCATTTGGTTACTTTTAAAGCCCGCTTTCAAGATGAACTTGCTTAATCCCTGAACTAATCCTTTATCTAAACAAGATATTAGTGTCTGCTCTTCGTATTCTTAACTTTTACCACATAGACATGTCTGTCCCTTAAACTATATTTGTACGTCGCAGTAAGCCTCCTTCGAAGTCAAATTTGCTTCCGCCCGTTACTTAATCTCTGCTATCGTCTCATGATTAGCAATATAACATTTTCAACAAATGTGGGCACCTCGAGAGAGTCAGTGACTGTGTCTTTGTGAAATAATAGACGGAGATGTAACAAACGTGAAAGAATACTAAATTCTTATCACTGGTCTGTTGTTATTTGTCATTTTACATGTGCCTTAAAGGCACATGACAATTCAACTGGTATTAGAGTTGCCTTTAGTATTCTGCATTGATCGATTTTATAGTTTGA
Source organism: Chiridota heheva (assembly GCA_020152595.1). NCBI lineage: Eukaryota > Metazoa > Echinodermata > Holothuroidea > Apodida > Chiridotidae > Chiridota > Chiridota heheva. The sequence goes on from JAIGNY010002361.1 coordinate 1,492,001, forward strand.
TGATTATGAAATTTCCACCGGTCTATCAGATTTCTGTGGCCTTTAGCTGCATGGGGTAGTTTTGTTTGATAATTGAGAGGCCTGGTTGTGTTTAATAATTGAATGGAGACAGTTTTTATGATAGCAATTACGAATAGTGACGTGAACCAATCTCAGGAAGATTCCTTCAGTGAAGACGAGGATCTCAGTAAAATTTCAACTTCAAATAAACTTGTTGTACTGTTGTAGAAAAGTATCTATGATGGGAATAATCAATAATGTAGCTACGCTACTGGGGATGGCTAATGGGTTCAAAATACTATGACAATCATGGCATAAGAGGAAATTCTGCATTATTCTTTTAAGGTTTACTTGAGTGTAACATAATAAAACGATTATTGTTAAATTGTTAAAAAGAATAGTTTAGTAGTCAAGTCTATTTTATATAAAAGAGGACTTTAAAAGCACAAAATGGTAAAGAAAGCTTTAACAAATCTTATTCCGTTCAGGAGATATTTAAGTTTGGTATAGTTGATGTAGAAATGACTGAAATTAGACTAGTTTTAATATCATAGCCTCAGATTCCTCTAAGTCTTTAGGTATTCTATCATCTTTTGTCCTGCGATTTTGTAGCTTAAAAACCATTGAATATGTCAGCGAAGAACTTGAACAGAATTTTGTAAGGGTAATTATAATATACCACCTGAAGAAAATTTCAAGAAAAATAATTCAAATAGTAAAAAAGTTAAATAATTTTCCTTTAAAATACATTAACAATTGTTAAGAATGTGAGGATGAAGACACCTAAATTCCATAGTAGACTTACTACACCAGTCATTCCTACACAGATAGGACAGAAATTTAAACTGGAATACCTCCTGAATGGACTAAAAAAATTGAATCTTTTCTTCACCGTTGTGTTTTTATTGAAATTCTCTTTCAAATAAAGATAGACGTACTTGACCACTGAATTAATTCTTCAAATTTCATTACTGGCAAGAATTTCCTTTATATCCGTGTGATATACCAATTTGAGTCCTCGTGATATTTTTTGTACAAGCAGTATTAAGATTGATGTTTCAACTGTGATTTATTAAAAATGGTAATCTGGTAATAAATAGAAAATTCTAACAAAAACAATCTTGCGCTTTGCATTAAATTTGCTTTTCTTTTTGGCGACTCCCCTGAGCGGACTCAAAGAAGGAATATCAAGGCGAATGTTGACGATGCAATTTTAATTACCGTATTCGACGTATTAAGCGCCTCTGCTCTAATAGGCGCCCACCCATTATTCTTTGACTGATAACATGATTTATTTTATTAATTTGAAGACTTTAAATAAGTTTTGTTTAATTATTTGCTTATTTTGTGTCTGAGGCTCACGATGTTTTTGTGGTGGTTATTGTGGGGGTAGTATATAGAACCAGTTCACACAATGTAATTCGAATAGCACACAATACGTGGCCCTGGAGCATGGGCACTTATAAGGAAGATCTTCGGGACTAAAAAGTGGTGCACCTTTACTTTTGTAAGCGCCCCGGCGCTTATTACGTCAAATATGGTAAATACGAAAAACGTGTTACAAAGGCTTTGAGATAAAAGACAACTTCGCTTTTAATGAAACTCTGGTCATACTATTTTCTAACCTTTCAGCGTTTTCGGACGCGTATTTTTTCATTTTGCTCTCGAAAATTAGATTCATAATTTCTCAATTTCATCTGACGTGGATACAAACATATATATTTGACATTCATTTACGGCAGTAGATTTTCTGTCTCTAACCTGCATCTCCCTGGTCCTCTACACATCAGCGGTCAGGAATACGGATAGACTGTTAAACAAAAACTACATGGTACACTACATAGATTAATCTGGGCTACTCACACGTTGAAGAAAGTTGATTGAAATCTTCTTAACATTACCTTATTTTTTTGTGGGCGAGATGCTCCATCAACTTTGCTAAAAAAACTTCACGCCCCATGAAACTTCTACATTCGTTTGTGTACGGAATCAAAATCTCATGACATGTTTATAAAAAAGTTGTTTATATTATCCATTTAACAGTTTAACTTCGACCACTCACGCTGCAATTCTTGAGTGATTCGAAAGGTAAGCGTTTGGCATTTCTTTACAATGAAAGCACCGTAAGAAATTCACTTCTACATATGTCAGAAGTTATTCACGTGGTTTCTTAAAATACCCTAATACTTGTTTTGGTATCATTCGGTTAAATCGCTAAAGCTTTTGTAAATTTTCATCGTAGGCTTGCTGTAATCTTATTTGATTGCGACAAAGAAAGAAACAAAAGTTATTCCCTTTCAGCAAGCCTTGTATGGGGAACACATGGCAATCAGATAATGGCACTTCGATCCATTCTGATCAAACATCAAATTCGAAACAAACATTGGTGTAAATAAATATTTTTTTTTTTAAAAATCAAAGAATTTCTTCGATGTTTTTAACAAAGCTTGACAAACTGTCTTTACCATTCACAAAGTCAGCAGGTCACGAAGTGTGACCTGCTGACCTATAGCTAACACTAACAAATTACTAAATAAAACATAACATAATATGACAAGATGAGAGGCTAAGGAGGGTTAATTACCCCATAAAAAGTCCAAACTAACATTACCACTAACACAAAACAAAAATTAAAGACGCCCAGAGTTATTAAAGAACTCATCTATGTTGACTTTGAAATTGTGAACAGAATTCGAGCTAACCACCCACTCAGGAAAACCATTCCACTCATTAACAACTCTTTGCGAAAAGCTAACACGCCGAATATCAATCGGTGAGAACTCTTTGGTCAACTTCAAACTGTTATTACGTGTCACATGAAGATTACCTGAAATATGCAAGAAATAGCAGGAAGTCAAATCATCACTACCAGATATGAATTTAAAAACCTGAATCATATCGCCATATAATCGTTTCAACTCAAGCGTGATCAAACCAAGACTTTACAACTTAGATTCATAAGAGAGATTCCTTACTTCCGGAATAAGTCTAGTGGCTCTTCGCTGAACCTGTACCAAAATAAACTTATCCTGCTCATAAAAGGGACTCCAAGCCTGAATAGCATACTCAAGGTGAAGCCTGACTAACTGCTTATACAAATTAATTAAGAACAACCTCTCTACCCAGAAAACAAAAATTTCTTCTAATTAAACCAAGCATCCTATTTTCCCTTGCAGCTGCTAAAGCATACTGCTTAGAAGGTCTCAGATTGCTAGTAATGACAACACCTAGATCTTTTCTTCATCAACACAACCCAAAATTGCTCTTATCATTTGAATAACTTTGCATTTATCAACATTGAATGACATTTACCACGTTTGGGACCAAAAAACTAACTTATCCAGATCACTTTGCAACAGTGAGAATCCCTAGCATTGTCAACAATTCTGTAGAGCGTAGTGTCATCGGCAAATTTACAAATCCTGGAGCCAAAAGAAACATCAATATCATTAATGAAGATTAACAAAAGAAGCAGACCCAATACTAAAATTTGAGGAACACCACTTGTAACCTTCTTCCATGGAGATAATTCACGATTAATAACAACTCTTTCTGACCTGTCAACTAACCAATAATTTATCCAACTAGCACACTTTCCCTCCACACCAAGCGCTCTTGTTTTCATCATAAGCCTAAGCATAACGGAACCGTGTCAAACGCTTTTTGGAAATTTAAATAGATGACATCCATATTATGACCAGAATAAACTAGCTTTGTAACATCACCAAGAAACTCCAATAAATTAGAAACACAAGACCTCTTAGGTAAGAACCCATGCTGGGACAAAATCAGCAAACCATTGACCAGTAAATGATCTAGACGAACATCCTTAACAATAGACTCCATGACCTTGCACACGACACTAGTAATACTCACTGGCCTATAGTTACAGGGCAAACTGTGGTTACCTTTTTTTAAACATAGGAGTGACATTAGCAATTCTCCAATCAATAAGAATAACATCTACCAAAACACTTTGAAAAGATAATACTCAGGGGAACAAAAACAACATCATAACACGCGTGCTGTAAGGCAGCAGGATGCATACTATCTAGACCGGATGTCTTATTTGAATTTAAATCCTTCAACTTCTTCGACACAATTTCATCTAAAAAATCAACATTCTTAATGTGGACTGGAGAGTGCACACTAAAATAATCCACAACATCAGCAAGGGACTACTTAGTCAAAACAGACACAAAGTAGTCATTCAAAATCTCAGCCATATCCTTAACACTATTGATAGTAACACCACCATTACCCTGAAGGGAACCAACAATCTCTTGTAGTTGTTTTTAGCTTTGAGCAAAGATAAGAATGGAACGAATTAGGATTAATCTTAACCTCTTTGGACAAACGTTGTTTTTTTTTTTTTCAAAAAGCCCTTTACATGCTTTAGTATCTCTAATCAAACTCTTTGTGAACTTTTCACGATCCTTATACCTAGCAAGCTCCGCAGGACATCCAGTGTGTTTATAGCAACGCCACAACTTCTTCTTTTTCTTAACAGCCAGAAAAACCTCCCTAGACATCCACACTGGCCGATTTCGCTGGCAGACTTTCTTTAATGGGACAAACCTATTTACACCCTCCAAAACTTTAATTCGGAAAACATCCCATGTTTCACAAGAATCTAAGTCACAAAGCAAAGGCCTCCAATCGAATGACAAATTATCCTGAAGTGCAGCAAAGTCAGCATTACTAAAGTATAAAACCAATCAATTAGCTAGAGAAGCCTTTGTGAAACAACACAGATTAAAACTAACGAGGACATGATCACTACATCTTATCTTACCGCTACTGTACACACGACTAACCATACTTTCTTCACTACTGAAAATCAAATCAAGACAATTTCTACCACGTGTAGGAAACAAGACATGCTGGGTGAAAAAGCAGTCTGATACAACCTCTAGGAAATCTAAATCTTTGATACTTGGTAGATTTTAGAAAGGAAATAATTCAAGTACCAAATAGAAGCACAGAGTCTACATAGGATGAAAACTATCTTTATGCATTCTATCATATTTTGTCCTCCGATTTTGGCTTAAAAACCATGGGATATGTCAGAAAGAAAACTGAATCTAGGAAAGGTAATGATCATATATCACCTAAGGAAAGTTCGAGGATAAACAATCTAAATAATGAAAACAATTAAAAAAATAAATTTATTTAAAATACATTAACAATTTTTGAGAATGTAAAGACGTTCCATAGTAGGCTTTAATACAACAGTCATTTCTACACAGATAAGGCAAGAGCTTTAAACTTGATTATCTCCTCGACGAAGTAAGATTTTTGAATGCTTTCCTGCCATTTTGCTTCTTTTGAAGTCCTCCTTTATATAAAATAGACCACTAAATGAATCCTTTAAAAAAGGATATTTCTGCGCAACAATTGATAGCAGGTCATAGACCTTGCAAGCACTTAAAAATGAATCCAATGTGTCCTTTCCATTCGAATTAAGGAGAACCTTTGTTTTAGAACAGCCTTTTTGAACTAAATGTAACTTACATCCATTACGCCGCTGCCTACCTCCTGGCCCTACGCATCTATAGTTTGTTACAAAGCTGTACATTTCTGAGTCCAAATGTACAAACTCATTATAAAAGTATTGTGTGTGGCCTGACAAATCATGTTCAGAGGTAGATTACCATTTTCTGCGAAACTTCACCTACGTTCCTCTTAATCATTGATAATCCTATATAATCATTATTAATTGGATATTCAAGATTCCGAAGAAGTTTTTGTACATCACTGTGCTATATAGTCTTCAGATCAATATAATTCGTTGGTTCTTATCTTGAAATAATTCGTGGTGGCTTTCACTGCAAATCGTGCCATTATTATTTATGCGACATTGCGTATCATAAACGTATTTTGTTTTATAACTATGTTATCCCACTAATATATTTGAGCTTCACAGCAAAAAATCAATCTCGCAAGAAGATTAATTGATTTCCTGATTGAAAGTGGATTTGATCAGTTACGTACAGAAAATGGGAGAATAAATGTATTTTGTTTCATTACAGATCTTATATGAAGGATATTTGCTGCATTGACGAAGTCCAATATGGCGGAACACATATACATGATGTTGCAACCAAGCCGGCCAACTACAGAAGTACCTAACACTACGGACATACTTTACACCACAGAATCAGACTATTATGATGATGGAGTGCCCCCAGTCTACATATTCGTCATTGCTCTCTTTGCCCTGCTTTTCCTGGTCGCAACCATTGGAAATTCTCTGGTCATTTACATAGTAATGCGATTTCGGAGCATGCGCAACAGTGTTACAAATTTCTATATTATGAATGTTGCCCTCAGTGACTTGGCATTCATCATCATTTGCACTCCAGTCACGGCGTCGACGTTTGCTTCAACACGATGGTTGTGGGGGAGATTCCTCTGTAAATTTATGCCACTTATGCAGGCGGTAAGCTTTTACATTGTTGCCAGTGTGTGCCCGGGTGCATGAGTTAAAAATCAAGAAATAGTTATGTATGTATCTGGCACTAAAAAATACATTTTAAACAATGACGGTGTTGAATAAAAAGGCGCATATCAATCAATGTAACTAAATGGCAATAGGACAGTAAAAACAAGAAATACGTAGAACAAATTGCATCAAAAAGTTTATTTCTTGGAACTTGATTTACGTACCATTGGCTACAACATACCCCAAATCGGTCAAAATTTGACTCCCGGAAGAAAGCCTTATTTGCATAAAATCAAAATGCACGCCATTTTAAAATTTGAGGGCCAATATCCTTAATTGCATTATTCATATATAATACATTTACAGTATATATTACAAGCCACTTTCACGAAATTGGCCTTATAAGATTATTTTGGCGGTCATTTTGAATTTATGTAAATAAGGCATATTTCTGGCGTCCGATTACGGCCGATTTTTAAGATAATGTTGCCCATAAACTGTTCAACAAAATCCAGCAAAGAAACCTCTTATTGCAATTTGTTTAAGGTTCAGTCATTTTCACATCATATTGACTGGGCTATATGGCAAGAATAAAGAATATCCCCGCAGTCAAACATGTGCACTGCCTCTCATGTGATAGAAGACAAATCAAGGTGAAAAAACAGTCCGGGAGAAGCCCTTCATTGAGGGTTTCGCCTTTAAACGTGCAAGCTTGGTCATTTTTACTGCAAAATGCATGCAAAAGCATGAAAAAGATGAAGATGACTTAAAATTGTATCTTATATAATTTGATAGCACAATGGACCACTTTTCATGAAAAATTGATACCACTGGCAAATTCGATGAAATTATGCATTAAATGAATTGAAATAGTATTCAACTTTTAATATACTATATTCCCGCCAAAATTAACGTAGGCCTATACAAATTTTAAATTTCTCTTAATATCTACAAATTAAACTGGTAAACTTTAAAATTGGTCTGGATGAGTTTTGAGCACTATAATGATAACTGATTTAATTCAGGTGTCAAACCTGAGAACCACAAATTTCTATACTTAAGATTATAGTTTCGCATGAAACATCAACAATCTTTTTGGCTCGTATTGTAGCATGGGAGATCTTCTTCAATGGCAGTCTTCAAAAGCCATAGATCCAGGGTTTATATTGAACCCTTGTTCGAGGACATCTCCCGGACTGAAAACTATGTGTTTTTAAAAGCGACTGAGTAAGCAGATTTCAATATCGTGCTGTCTTAAAAGCACCTACATGTTTTGTAGTATTTTTCTTTGAAAATTGATGGTCTCTTAAGAAATGGTTGTAAACCTTATAATTATCTAAACAGGGATTGTATTTATAATTTATATGAGCCTGTTTTTACGTGCCATCATGATGCATTTATCCGGCCCCAGCTATACTTATTTATTTTTTTAATAACAAAATCCTAAAATACACCAGGATTTGGGGAAATGTGACGTGATATCACACTAAACTTGTTACTACGCCGTTTGTATTCAATTAACGTCTCTAAGTTACGAAATAAGCCACACTCACCATAGTAACGCGGTATCTAGGTGGGGGTAACAAACCTCAAATCCGCAATTGTGCATTACCAATGCATTGACATTTAGATGTTCACTAGGCCTGCGCAAGCTTTTGGTCATTTATGGCACTTCTCCGGATCTTTAGAGATTTTAGCAAATGGGATCAACAAAATTCAGTTTTCTAACTATTTTGGGTAACAGCAATCAGATTTACAAAGCCCACAGCGGACCCGTAAGCGCAATTTTTGTTCACCATTTTGCCGTCACTCAGTCTGTGTGTGTAGAAGTTTTGTACTGTAACTTGCATTGACTACATGAGCGCGCGCCGCTAGCTAGCCGTGCTGTACCAGTACCGCCTGGGATGTTTGCCCCACTTAGTTACGCAGATTTTGTTGCTAGGCCAATTTCAAATGTTCTAGCACAGGATAATTCCTTCAAACTCTTTTATGTTTTCATAGATATCCACAGTACAGAATTATGTGGTATCATACATTGATCTGTGAAATTGATCTGTGAATATTAAGTGCAATGTGATACAGAAAAACTAAGCTTCATTTCTCTTCAAGGCCAAATTTTTGGTAAATCAAAGTAGCTCAAACATCAAAATAGTGCTTTTATTTTGATGCCTTAACACTTGTTTTCGATATTTGGGTAAAAATAAACGTAACTCTTGAGAAACTCGAGATTTTCTATCAAACGGAGACAGTTTTCTCCTAACTAAAAGCTTGGATGAATGCTCAACGATGTATTACCGCAGCCAATTGACAAAATAAGTGTCGAAGAGAATTCATTGACAACGAAATGAAGGACATCCTCGCGAACGTTAATTCGTATGTTTTATGCTTATGTATGTCTTTTTATGTAGCAATCATCCTCGAGCAGACACATACAAGTGCTTCATAAAGAGCTTGTTCATGTCAAAAATTAGACCGCATTAAAGTGATAATAAGTATCGGTTTAAGTGTTCAATTTATCAAGAATTTGTAAACTTCCACGAAGACTGCTGTTGCTTGATAAAATTGTTTATGTTATTTACAATGAAATATCGTGTTCCTCCGCAGGCTTCTGTGCAAGTGACATGCACTACATTAACTGTGATGACCGTGGACAGGTATTACGTGATCATATCACCTTTGACCTCCAGACAAACTCGAACAATTAGGCTGGCATCAATTGTATCTGTCATTATCTGGATTGGTGAGTTACAAGTCCTCTATATTAACAAAAATACCCCGTTTGAAAAATGGTTGTACCAACTCCCAACGGCGCCGCATAATTGTTCGAAAGTGTGGGGCCACAGAGGGACCATGTATAACTTTCAGTGTTACTGTATACCCTAACTGCCGTAATTTTGCTCGCTCCCGATGCAACTGTGTATTAAGATGCATTTATAATGTGCAATATGTGTAGAAAATGGTATTCACTGTCGAAAAAGCTCGCTGACCGACAGCCAAGACGACAGCGCATTACCATTAAATTGCAGTTACTAACTTACTAACTTACTATACTATCGCGTGATTGTTTCACCACCACGTTGCCATACCACTGTGCACGATAATGAAATAGTATTGGAAGTAAGAATCTCGATATCATCATTGAATTTATTCATATTTTCTCCTTTTTTCACAGCATCTTTTCTTATGCACATTCCAGTGTGGTTTATGTATGACATCCTGGAGTATTATGGTACGGAATCATGCCAGGCCTCTGGCCTAAGGCCTGTGAAGATCTACATGACGTACCTTGTTTCAGTTACGTACGTTATTCCGCTAATCATCATCAGCGTTTGTTACGGCCTCATCCTCTCTCATTTATGGAAGTTAAGTCGAAGTGCAACAGGGATCGCGTCAGAAACGGCCATTCAAACAGGCACCAAAAAGTGGAAGACCACCAAGATTGTCATCACAGTCGTCCTTCTGTTTGCGATTTGTTGGCTGCCAATTCATGTCCTTAACCTCTGGCAATATTATCACCCAGAGCCACCTAGAGATTCTTGGTTCGTTGCGTCAATTCACATGACTGCGCTGTTTCTCTCCTACTCTAATTCCGCTATAAACCCGTTTGTTTACGCACTGGCTGGCACAAGCTTTCGCACCCACCTTAGGAAAATGAAGCTTGCCATTTTCAAGCGAGACGATGAGAGGAAATCCAGATACACAACAATGACTACAAACTACTCCATTAATAAACATGAACCATCTCGAACAGACCACACAGTGACGAGTGGGAGCACGCATCTGTAGTAGTCTTGTAACGTACGTTCCATATATTGCTTTTATTTGCGGAAGGATTACACAAAAGTAAAGATTTGCTGTCATTCGGCTCCAAGCTTTGTTTAAAATTGAACTAATATTTGACCCCATGCACTTTTAAACTTCCTTCATTTTTTCAAATTTTAGTTTCATGGCGGAATTCGCAAGGACACGACCTGCATGCGAAAAGCAAAGGTACTCGTGACTTTTTATGACGTCACCTGAGTCATAACTTGAAATCGGGTACGAATTGAGGTGGGACTGGCTGAAGCGAAATTGAAGAGAAATGACACTTTTTGTGCGACGAAAGCACCAATATTCATCACAAAAACGGTTTCGGTTTATCATCAATGAAGAACTTTTTCTGTTTTAACGCTAAAATTTAGAATTTCAAGAACGAAGATGTAATAAAAACAAATAATATTAACTGTCCCCATAACACAAAATCCCACAGGAAGCAATTAACATGCACCAGACATGATTTACCACTGCAAAAAAAAAAAAAGGGGAAACTTACAATTCTATTTTGTAATGCACACGCACTCAATGTTTTCATGGAAAATCTAATTGTTACAAAGCAGGGTTAAAGTACACCTTACATTGTGCAATAAACCAAATCAACACATTACTCCCATTTTAGGGAATTTACACTGGCTACCCATTCATCATAGAATTGTTTTTAGAATACTTGTTTTTGTGTATAAGTCTACTCATGCATTGTCTCCCACATATATTTCTGATCTTTTAATCCCATATAAGTCTCCCCGCCAGTTCATGCGTTCTAATTTCAAACTTCAATTAGCTATTCCACGTACTTCTAGAACATGGAGTAAACGTTCTTTTTCTTCTGCTGCCCCCTTTTTGTGGAACAGACTTTCAGACAACATCAAACTTGGTCCTTCCCTCAATTCTTTTAAATCATTATGAAAGACATTCCTCATGTGTTCTGATTCTGTTCAATTTTAAGCTTATATTTGTTCTTGTATGTATGTATTTTGCAGTATTCTTAACTATTAGTTCTTTTTTGTTCACATTGTTTTGCATTAATTGTTGTGTCGCTGCGCCATGAGCATCACTTTTGAAGGATACTGGCGCATAACAAGTATTCTTTATCATTATTATTATAAAGAAAAACTCCCACGAAAGGCATGTGCACTTCTAGCCGTGTCCCACTCCCTGCCCCCATGAAATCTTACATGAAGATTTGTCCATTTGCATGCGTCCGTGGGCAGATAACCTGAAGAAGTGCAGCCCAGAATCGATAGATAGAGACCCGTTTAGTCCTATATCATCGATCACGTGCACAGCATTGAATTTCAACTGGCGATGAGGGCAACAGGACTGGCACCAAAAATATCGATGTGACATAAACGCATTATCTTCGGTGCACTCGATTAGTTGTAAGAGATTTAACGTAAATCCGATTTGACGTACATTCTTTTTCTTTTTTTTTTTGGGTCACAATTTTTTTTTTTTAAATGCGCAAAGTGAACCTAGGCAGACCTATGAACCGCCATCATCATTTATCGCCATGAGCTTAATAGCTCCTTGACGCACTCCTTAAGATCATTGGATGATAATGGGTTGCGTTGGGTTGTAAATTGAGTCCAACACGTCTCCGTGCTACAGCAGCCATTACCTGGCGCAGTTAACTCACTTCATTTTGTTAAGCTGTCAATCCATCTAGCAAGGGACGACCCGTAGATCTACCAGGATCTGGGAGGGGGTGGGAGGAGAAGACATAAAGGGCAAGGCTTTTCTGCCACAGTGCACATGCAAACAGCTTGCTGATCTAGAAGAGTGACTGATGAGAAAAGCCATGTCTCCGGTCAATCAGTCAATAGTAAAAGTTGTTTATTGGAGATCCTGTATTCAAGGAGGCGACGCCTGTTGGTTCTGCCAAGCGCATCAAGAGCTACAAAGCCATTCTTCTTTAGTGTCTGTGCACGTTGATACTTCACATGCTAATTTGACCGGTATAACAGATTTGATCAGCAGGAGGTTCACCTCAATGTCAATACGGGTGGATATCATAGCAATACGGCTGTGTATCTTATCAGAGTCATTAGTATTGTATGATAGAACAGAACCAATGTAACGGAATGAAGATACACGATTGATAGCAGTGCTATTGTATGAAAATGAAGTGCTAGGCCCCGTAAAAATATCATTAGCTTGTCACCCAAACCCAGTTACTGATGCGGGCGCACGTTTTGGTTTTTTTTCTTTCCCCAACTAATTAATTTCGGTGATTTGCAGCGTTACGAATCAGGTCAACCACATCAGGTATAGTGCAAATTGAAAACTATTTGAAGCAATCGTTCGTATTTCGGTTAAAAGTAGAAGGAAACAGACGCACGGACGCTGAATGACTGCTTCGAGAGAAAAATAAGGTACTTGAATTTTGTTGTTGTTGTGATTCTCCCAAAAGTAATACGCGCGAGGATGATAAGCTAATATTGCTTTTAATTGGGCCTTATCCATCGTGGGCTGTATAATCATGTACTCGGTTTTACCTGGGTATAGGCTATATAGGTGGAGACCATGTTGTGCATCGATTGTACCAAGTGTCTGTAATTGGCATACTGCATCATTGGTGTTTAGTGCCGGGGTGTAATGTCATCTACGTACTGAGCTCAGTGGTGATGAAGCCTTCCACATTTGGAGGACGTTCAGTGGCCCGGGTACATTCACGCATCATAGCTTATGTGTATAAGCTAAAGCTGGTTAATGATAGTGGGCAGGCTTGTCTTACCTCAGGAGGCGCCATGAACATTGGCGTAATGGACCTTTCCATGTCAGTGTGCCCTGCAGCTCTAGCATGTCTAGAGTAACGCTTAGCGATAAGCTGTATTACATCGGACAGAACATTGAACTTTTTTTAGGAATATATAACATTTTTGTGCGGATGACACTATCAAACAATTTGAAAAAACCTATAGATATGAACATAATGAATAAAGTACTTTAGAAGGAATTTCATAGAAAAATAATGAAAGCTAATACAATAAGTTAAAATCCCAATTATAAAGTGTAGCACCTTGTAAAAATCCCAAGTATAAAGTAGCACCTCCTTGGTAATATATTGCATAAAGGTGAACTTACACATGGTTGCCCTGGGATTCAAGGTGTATCGCAAGCACAAAGCTCTTACGAGTAGGGTCCGGGTCCACCATGGGGTCCCTGGTTTGGTTAATAAATCAACCAGTTTTTAGAAGAATGGCTGATTTAATTACCATCTCCATCATTATTCTCTTAGCAATTCATCTCTGTGAATAGATTTTACGAGATTGTCCTCAGAGATGAAAAACAATCCCCGAGACGCCCCTTCTTCTTTTTCTTAATCCGCTTAGGAAGATGTGCATTTTAAAAGTGAAGCTTTTACCACCCTCCCATCTCGATTCAAGGATGAGCTCATTTACTCTTTCTCTCTCCCTCCTCCCCATCCCAACCTCCCCCCCTCTCTCTCTCTCGGTGCCGAGTCTGGAACAAACATTGGCGATCATGGCCTAAATGCATAAACGTATTGTTACTTAGGCTGTTGTTGGTTGCTCAGTTGTTTAAGCTTTGGACATATTTAACTCGCTGCCTTCCTCTGTTTCTTTTGCCTTCATTTTTTTCACATACTGCAAGCTGTCCAACCCATCCTACCGATAAACATGCCCGAAAATTTCCATCTGCCTGAAACTATCTGGACCATCATCATTTGTTTTCCTTTCTGTCCAAGATATTTTCAGCATTCTCCTAATAAACCATATTTCCGTAGCTTCTAATCTTTTCCTGATGTCACCGGTAATTGTCCAGCATTCACAGCCATAGAGAAGAGTAGACCATACATATGCCTTCAAGACACGGACTTTTGTGTCCATTCCAATATTTCTATTCTTATTAATTGGATCCATTTTTCTAAACATGTCTTTGGTTAGTGCAATGCGTTTTCTAACTTCGTTAATGCACTGAATATCTGATGTAAGTGTGTAGCCCAAAAATGTAAACTGTTGTACTTGTTTAATTGTTTCTCCTTGGCTTCGTATACAACATAATGGGTTTATAACTTTTCTTTACACCACCATACATTCTGTTTTCTTTACATTTAGAGACAGCCCTCTCTTTTCACTTTCCTCTACAACTTTATCCAGAAGATTACTAACTGCACCTCGATATATCAGTTTAGGAGATTTCCCTCTTGAGTTATTTTCCCCCCGAAAAGGGGAAAATCTAAATAAATTATGTAAATTCCGATTTCCATTTACAAGTGCTTTGACTTAAGGTTTTTAATTAGCTTATATGCAGTCATTGAATGGGCGAAATGACCAGGCTGCCTTGTCTGCTTGTGTGCCTACGTATTTGTGCAATGGACATTCTCTTTCTTGTTTGGTACTAGATGGTGTTTGCGTTACTTCGATAATCCCGAGCGAAAACAGGCCAGAATTTGTAAGCTTGTCATTAAATATCTCTTAAATTGTGGATGTCCATTTAAGAACCGGATAATTTGTAGATTGATAAATATAGATTTTGAAAATGCAAAAATGAAATTGACCTATTGGTTATAAAATTTCTAGAACCCATACAAGTTCTGTGCCATAGCGTTACGTTGTTTTGTTAGAGGCATTATGGGTAAACTTCAAAATGGCGTCTGAGATTTTTCCCTCCTTGGGGAAAAATAATTTTCTCCTGAGGAGGAGAATCTCCTAAACTGTATATGGACCCGTAATAGATACGACATTACTTTGGGCTTGATGGTAATCAGGCGCGTTAGTAGACCATTTTGACTCAGGGTGTAAAATATAAAATGTACCGAGTGGTGGTGGACGGGGGAAGGGCTGCACTCCTGCTGATATTTTGAGAGGGCTGCACCCTTGCTAAGATTTTTGAGGGGCGCCAAAAGAATGAAAAAGGCGGTAAAATCATAATATGCTCTTCTTAATCAAAAAGGAAATATTTTGCTATTACAAGCAATTTTTACCAAATGGACATTGTGTTGAAAAATCGATTAGAATTATGCACCCTCGAACTTCGCGGGGATTACCCAACATTATGCCAGCTTTACGCAGATCCGCTACCTGTTACCTCTGCGACGGCAGAGGGAACATTTTCGTCGCTCAAAAGGATCAAAAGACGCCTCCGGTCATCAACGTTGCAGGAACGGTTGGAATCCCTTCTTCTTATGAATGTCGAAAGAGAAATTTGACTCTCAATAGACGCTCACCGAGTTATTAATGTCTTTGGAAAAGTTGACAAGGAATCTTTTTGTACTCAA
>JAIGNY010002361.1:1512500-1535000 GCA_020152595.1 Chiridota heheva
TATATATATATATATAATATATATAATAACCCTGGCTTATCACTTTTTGGGCCTTAACTCTCCTGAAAACTTTCTCACTCCTGGGAGTCACAAGCCCGTTTTTATCAGCAGCCATATACAGGCGCCGGGCTCCAAACACATAGAACTGTCACTGCCCTCACAGGTACCCATTACAGCTGGGTGGACTGAAGCAATGAAGATAAAGTGTCTTGCTCAAGGACACAACACACTGGCCTGGCCGGGAATCGAACCCAGTACCTTCCACACCAGAGCCCGACGCCTTAACCACTAGGCCACTATATATATGTATATATCTGTATATATATCTCTCTATATATATCTATATATATATATATATATATATATATATATATATATATATATATATATATATATATATATATATATATATATATATATATATATATATATATATATATATATATATATATATATATATATATATATATATATATATATATATATATATATATATATATATATATATATATATATATATATATATATATATATATATATATATATATATATATATATATATATATATATATATATATATATATATATATATGTATATATATATATATATATATATATATATATATATATATATATATATATATATATATATATATATGTATATATATATATATATATATATATATATATATATATATATATATATATATATATATATATATATATATATATATATATATATATATATATATATATATATATATATATATATATATATATATATATATATATATATATATATATATATATATATATATATATCTGAGCACCCCATCATCAATAATGCAACCCAACTGTCAATTATCAAAACACCATGGTGTTACCACGAAATCAGGAAAATTTTGTAAAAAAAACTGAAAAATGGGTTTTGATTATAAAATTTAAAAGAAACGGAAAGAAGCATTTCTCCACAACTCTGCTTTCATCCATATCGTTTAATATGACCTCAGCATGCTCAATGATATATAATTTGGAAGATGAGTAAGAATCATGTGAAATAAAAAAGTTTGGGGAGGGGGAAATGCACTTAATGTCAAAACGAGGGCACATAAACCAGTTTAAGTCTACTGAATGTTTAAAGTCTTCAGAACTTGTTGTTTTTTCTTTTCTCCAAAACACTCTTTTTTGTCTCAAAACTTTCCCGAAAATGAACCCCCTCCCCTTTCCAAGTTAGTTAGTATCTTAAAAAGAAGACCAAATCTTGTCCTCTGCGTACCCGTAGAACAGGAAGGAAAATGAGATGGATCGAAAAGTTTGTTTTCTGACTTCTTCTTCAAAACAGGTTTGTTTGGGCACAAAACGCATCCTGCTCCCTACGCCCAGCGAAATTGAAAATTTAGGATCACATCAGGCAAAATTTCCGACGCGAGTCAAGTTCCGAAGAGATTTCTCGCTGATCACCATTCAGCCATTTGTTGGGAGAAAAGCCCTATTGCAACGACGTAACTTTGAATTTTTTTGAGGAGTAGGGGAGGGGGGCGTGGGGGACATGTAGAAGGAATATATTCATGGTCGTATGAGGCGTGGGATGGGGCGGCAGCAACGTGTCGGTCGGATACCCATCTAAGTCGGGCAGGATATCATATAATTTTTTTTTTTTAAATTAGTAGTTTATTGGAATCATGCCCGACGGCGCTAGATTTCACAATAGTTAAAGAAAATTTCCTGAAAATCAAAAAACTGCTCGGAAATGTTCTTCCGAAAATGAAAGAAGCTTGCTCGAATATTGTGCGGAAATTAAAGAAAGTTCCTAAAAATCGAAGAAAATTTCCCAAAAATTGGGCGAAAATTTGCACAAATTTTCCAAGAACAAAATACCTGCCCAAAAATAAAGGAAATTGTTTGGAAATTAAGGAAAGTTTTTTGAAAATTGAGGAAACTTTCCCGAAAATTGGCAAAAATTTACGAAAATTTTCCCAAAATCTAAAATAACTTCCCGAAAATGAAGAAAATACCCGGAAAACTTCTGAAAATTGCACGGAAATTAAGAAAGTTACCAAAAATGTAGGAATATTCGCAGGCTACCCCCATCCTCCCTGTCCTTTAAGCCAAAACCCTGGTGAAGTCATCACTAAAACAAAATCACAGATTCATTGCGTTTTTTCCTGCGTAATAAGTTTTCTAACCGGAAAAAGTCACCGCCCCCTATCCCAAGTAAGATGGTCCCGTACGGCTATGGATATATTCTCTCCACAGTGGCATATTCAGTGGGGGGTCAGAGAACTTCCCCTTCCCATATCCCTCTGGCGAAATACCATAAGTGAAATATACCAGTAGCTGAAAATACCAAAATACAGAAGTATACAAATTTAGGAAATAAACTGTAACAGTGAATTTATAAGCTTAAATATCGTTTAAATATTTTGGTGAATTTGCCCCTAGTGAATGTTTAATTTTGGAAAAATTTGTAGCCAATTTTCTTCAATTTTCCGGCAGTTTTGCTTCAATTTTTTTTTTAATTTCTTTCAATTTCCTTCATTTCGGGAAATTTTTCAGGCAATTTCATCCATTTTTCGGGATATTTTTTATGGGAAAATTTTCCTTTCTTTTGGGGAAAGTTTATTCGATGAGAAAATATTCCTTCATTTTCGGGAAATTTTCAATATCCTAACCAAAATTTGCAATGTTTTCCCCAAAATAGCAATAATTTTACTTCATTTTAGCAATTGTACCGTTAACGGGAAAATAAAACCCTTCCCTGTTCCTACGCCTCTGGGTACAGCCCTTTTTATATAATTACCGTTTAAGGTTTTTATAGGGATATTTTCCGAGGGTTAAAAAGCTCACCACTAAGAGGGGGAGGGGGGGCGATCAAAAGGAATGGGGGCATTTCCACCACGTCCAGTTAGTATTTTAACTACTGCGAACTATGCAATCAGTCAGGGTCATGATTCATGTGGGGAACAGGGGAACATGTCCAGTGGCATAGGAAGTAGGGGAGGCCCTCCTGGGAAGATTTCATGCGCCCAGTTTCATCATTTCTGTCCGGTTGGGCAGTAAAATTATACAATTGAAAAAAAATGGTAAAATAGAACAACATTTTGTAAATTCATTGGACATTTGCCGAAAATTTCATGGAAATATTTCACGAAAATTTAAGAAAGCTTCCCAAAAATCAAGCAAGTTCCCCGAAAATTAAAGATTTCCCGTTAAGCAGCAACGTTTCTTGGACAGGATGCTTAATTTACCAGAGCGCTTTAAAACGGATTTTTTTTAAAATAAATTAAATTAAATTAAGAATAAATACATACACACGGCTGCTGAAGTCTCTGTAATGCCGAGAGAGTGTAATAGGTTCATTTGGTTTTTCGTCAAAATCATTTCCCAATTAATACCGTTTCTCTCTCCCCTCCCCCACTGGCTCCTGCCCGGAACAGAGAGCTGAATACACCACTGCCAACAAATTAAATTGAAGTCTCTTATGCGGAATCTGCACATCAGGCCATATAGAATAGCTCTTCTTATAGTTGAATTTTTTTATGACGAACCATTAAACGATGGTCCTTCCTGGACTTTGTTATAAGTTCACAAGAGGCCCCAGGCAATTTGGAGACCGAAGGCCCTCACATCGAGTGGAGAGATCGTCCATTAGGCCGCGACTCAATGGTGCCAACGCGATTTCAGCAGTTTGAACAATTTGTCGACATAATAATGTATTTTTTTAAAAATCAATAAAAAAAAAAAAGCTGTATCAAAATTGCGTTTTGACCTGTATTTTTTCGGACCTGTTGCTTTAAAAGCCCATTGTAAACGAACGAATGAGAGGCCCCTCCATTTATCGCTCCTTCGTCGTCTGTTTAGACTGGTCAATCTAATCAGACGACAATATTGATTGTTTTCCCGTATTTCTGACAGTCTGATATATTTATTTTGCATGTAGGCATAGGTAGACAGGTGCCTTTTTCGACTCTTGTCGTCTGTTTAAACTGACTGGTGACCCCAGTCAAAACGATATTTGTATTGATCAACGGACCCAGCCTCAAATAAACGAGAACTGAGAAGGTCTCGACGGAATGATGAATACAAACGACTTAGTTCGTTTGTTATTTTCATATTGTTCCTTACATTTTTTCTTCGATTTATTTTGCTGGAGGCCCCTTAGACTCTTGTCGTCTGTTTAAATGACTGGTGACCCCAGTCAAAACGATATTTGTATTGATCAACGGTCAAATAAACGAGGTCTCGACGGAATGATGAATACAAATTGTCTGTGACTTAGTTCGTTGGGACATGAAGTTATTTTCATATTGTTCCTTACATTTTTTTTTCTTCGATTTATTTTGCTGGAGGCCCCCTTAGGGACGGAGGCCCCGGGCTCTGCCCGGTGTAGCCCCACTGCGTTACGCCACTGACCACATCCATTAATGCCTCGGTACTGCAGGTTGCAATGATGGGCACCCTACTCTTCTCTGTCTTCATTGATGACCTATGTCTGTATGTGCTGACTCCAATACCACAGAAACCTGGACAAAATGAGGAACTGAGCAGACAAATGGAACGTGACATTTGAGCCATCCAAGCCTAGGTCAGCGCTATTCTTGGAAATACCGAATTAGCAGAGAAGGATGAGCTGGAGATCTTAGGTGTCAAAATCGACAGAAAGCTCACCTGGGCCAAGCATATTTTCACCATATCACACACGAACAAGAGTAAGAAAACAAATCTGGTAGGGAACAGGGATAGTACTTTTTGATAAATTAACAAATTTGTAGGTGTAGTGTCAATATAATGTGTCAATTCCCCGTTGAAGAACCTAAAATGTTGAAATTCAAACTAGGTAGCTCAACTCATCCATCATGTAGTTATTGACAGAAAATGAGTTTATTTACTCGCAGAATAATAGCGGCAATAGGTTTGGTCCATCTGGAGTTCTTTTACTCTAGTGTGCTATTTCCATAACCTTGCATTTATCTGGCTTTACTTTTTTTCTTTGACATATTTTGCTGGGGTCGAGGGCCCGGGCTCTCGCCCGGTGTGGTCCCACTGGGTCACGCCACTGAAGATCACACAGTTCTAGACAATATTACTTAAGGACTATGGACATGTACTACAGTTTCTGTTCAACCACGAACCGGAAAGAGCAATTATTTCCGAGTTTAAAAGTCTTTGAATTTTAAAAATAGCATGTGTAGTTTTCAAGTTAGGAGTAATCAAAGTTCGAATTTCTTTTAATTTATTGTTTTTCTTTAAGTTTCTTCCTTTAATTTTAGACCTTGGAAAGTTCAAAATGTCTTCTCCAGCTTGAGTTTGGTTGGGGATATGGTAAATATCAAATCCTCTTCATTAGGGTCATCTTCCCTTTTTCAAAGACAGATGGCAGAGGGTGAAAAACTAATGGAATTGAATAATGACAAAAGTTCATACGTCACAAGAGTAACAAAAAGCTGTAAATTGGCCAGTGTTTAACCGATTTTGATAAAAGTTTTTGCTTTCTTCATGTTTTTTATTGGATTTTAAATCAATTTAGTTAATGTTGCCGCCACCTGCCTATATAACTGTAATGACTACATTATTTGGTAACATAATCAACCATATTTCATAAAGGATTATTTTTTTGTTTGAAACAAACAAATGACCAAGGGAGTAAGGGTAATATCGCTCCTGTCCCTCTTCCAGTGGCGGCACTAAGATTTTGTTTATCGAAGGAGGGGGTAAAAGCCTGTAAATCATACAAAATATGTCACTTTACAAACTTTTCTGGGGACAAAGTAATCTCGTGGGAACCCTCCCTTAGCGTTGCCACTGCCATGACTGCCCTCTTCTCTTATATACCAAGAGGACAAGAACTATAAATAAATTTCATACAATGCAAAGCACTTTATAATTTATTTTATTCTGATCTATTCATTGACGATTGAGAATATTCAAAATATTCAAGCACATGGCACGACTCTCAAAATTACACCCAGGTTCCAAGTTTTTGGAAAAGGCTAACCTTTCTTATCCCATGAACTCAAATGAAAAAGCAGGGACAAACTAGAAGCATAGACGTAGGAACATGTTCTTCATTCGGTAGGGGGGACAAAGATATGCTACAACACTAGTTCAATGGTAACAAATGAACTTAGTAGGGGGCACCATGTAGGTCACTGCAACATAGGCTACATGCCCTTGTTCCTATGACTGTATAAGTGGACTAATTTTCTGACAGTATAAGATTGACTAATTTTCTGATGCATATATATATATCATATATATATATATATATATATATATATATACTTATATATATATATATATATATATATATATATATATATTTAGCAACACACACACACACGTACACATACATATATATATATATATATATATATATATATATATATATATATATATATATATATATATATATATATATATATATATATATATATATATATATATATATATATATATATATATATATATATATATATATATATATATATATATATATATATATATATATATATATATATATATATATATATATATATATATAAATATATTTACCCGCTAAGAGTATAAATAATATTTTAGACTTATATTTACCTTCCATGCTATAAATATGCAATCTGGTCACATGACCTAATTCTAACGCACTTCAAACTGACCTTAAAAACATAGTTACCAGCCCAGCCCTGACCTCCATAATACCTCTACTAATCCTCACTTAACATTCTACCGAGACCTGAACGAGAGGAGAGGCGGGCCGGGATGCATGGAAGGTAAGTATAACTCTCGTAAAAATCCCTGCTACGCTTAGCGGGGTAAATTTACTTCAAGTTAAACCTTACCTTCCATGCTATAATTATGCAATAAGATTGCAACTGAGGATTGGAAGGGAGTTTAAGTCGAAGCTCAATTTTCTAGAGGCTGCAGCATGGTACTCAAAACTCGTACTAGAATTATCCTACAAAACGGACATTAGGGATGTGCGCCTCACAGGCAGCCTCTGCAAAGCTCTGTCTTATCTTGTGTTTTCGTATTGCTTGTTTGTGGACTTGTGACTTAAATCTTTTACATGTGCATTTTGTTGGTACAGTTCACCTATTTATACCTTATCCATGAATTTTAAATGTGTTATTGATGTGAAATTTCTTGAAATACTTTTGGAGGTTTATCAAACTTGTATCCTAAAGTGTAGACTAAAAGCTTTTTAGTCCTCTTAATTCAACCTTGTCACCTGTGAGCCTGGACTTGCAGCATCCACCACTTAATCTGTGGTTTGCTATTGTGTCTTTACATGGGATGAAAACTTTTACAACGGAGGTATTGATTTTTGTCTTGCTGCTGTCCACAAGCTACTAGCTGCTCTGAATTGAACTTGCAAACTGTGTTTACCACTGGAAATAAATGTGGAAGAGTTTTCTGCCATCATAAATAATTAGGAACTCTGATCACATTTTTTGCAAATACTACTGCAACATTTCAGTTACAACTGATTATTTCGGGGGATATTAACCCAAATCAGGGACCTAAAATTCAAACAGTACCTCAACCTTGCTCTAAGTCTACACTTCGTTATTTAAGATAATTTTTAGTCTCTCTTGAACATACATCTGAGTCGTGCATTTACCCTTTCCCATCATTTCGTGTGTTAATCATTTTGCCACTGGTATTCAGCCAATCAAAAGGAAGACACATAGAGGAAAAAGAGGAGGGGCTCGTAAGTTAAAGGTTACGAATGCAATTAATTGGACCCTAGGCCTGTACAAAACCCTGATTTTGTTTCTGACACAGTTTCCATCCTTAATAATTTTAAACTTAACTTATGTGTATTAAATATCAGGTCTATTCGAAATAAACTCTTGGAATTTGCTGACTTTGTTTGTCGTAACAACTTGGATTTGATCGCTGTAACTGAAACCTGGCTGAAGCTTAATGATGACATCGTTATTGGCGAGTGCACACCGAATGATTTCTCACTCCATCATGTTTCCCGGTCAAATAAGACCGGTGGGGGACTTGCACTTCTGTTTAGGTCCAGCAGTCCAGCCTGTCTGCTAATTTCAAAGACAATAACAATTCAAACTATAACACTTTTGAATCACTTCATGCTGTGATCAATGGAAATTCCATGTCTGTTAGACTGGTTAATATTTACCATTTGACTAAAGATCATAATGGCAAATCAATCAGTTTTTCCACTTTTTAACATGAATGTGAGAACTTAATCATTGAGTACATCCCACAACAATCAGAGATTATCTTCACAGGGGACTTCAACATTCATGTAGATGACCCACATACTGACATAATGGTCCTGCAAATCAGTTCAAGAACCTTCTTTCATCTTATGGATTTACTCAACAAATAAATGAGGCCACTTACTCCCTCGGGCATTGTCTGGATCTACTGATCACTCGCGAAAATACTCTGCCAGTTATCTCAAATAGTTGCATCCATCCAGGTGTATCTGATCATTATGCTATAATGGGGAATCTCAACCTTAAAAAGCCCTGCTTGCCCACCAAAACTGTCACGTCACGACAATGGAAAAATTTCAATGCAGTGGACGTTTTTTTTCAGATAACCATAATGATCTGTGTCTCTTGGACTGAAAACACTAAACTCGATTTCCTCATTGGAAAATATGAAATTATTACCCGTGATACTTTAGACAGACATGCTCCGTTAAAAACAAGGAAGAGGAAAGTTTGTTCTGAATCACCATGGTTTAATGATGATACCCGTAGAGCACGGGGAAAATGTCGTCAGCTAGAGCGCAAATGGAGGAGGAATAAGCTTGAAGTCCATCGCCAAGTTAATGTGAATGAGAGGCTTAAGCTGAAGAAAACGATCATTCAAACTAAGATATCATATTATTTATCCAGGGTGGAGGAAACTTTCGGTGACCAGAAGAAACTCTTTGGACTTGTCAATGAATTGCTGCACAAACCAAAGATTCCTGCGCTTCTATCATCGGACTCTGATTTTGACCTCGCTTACAAATTCGCCAATTTTTTTTCTTCAAAAGATTGATGACATTCGTAAATCTTTTGTTTGCCATACTACAATTTGCTTCCCTATTGGCAGATTGGCAATCCGTCAGTTGCTTTTATATTATCTGCTCTTGAACCTACTGATGAGTGTGAGGTTAAAGAAAATCCTTATGAAGTGTCCCTCTAAATCATATGATCTTGACCCTGTTCCAACTTCATTAATAAACAAGGCATTGATGTCTTTGTTCCAATCTTCACTAAAATCATTAATAATTTCCTTTCCTCTGGATGTTTTCCAGATAGCCAAAAACTTGCCTCTGTTCGTCCTATCTTAAAAAAGACAAATTTGGATAATGAATTATTTAAAAACTACTGGCCAATCTCAAATTTCTCGGAAAAACCATTTTTAGTTGCCTCGGGTCTCTTGGCCCTCGGTTTTTTCTTTCATTATGACGAAGCGCTTATGCAGTGACCTTGACCTTTACCGCCCCTCCCCGCCTCCCCCCCCCCTCCCCGCCGTGACCCACCTGCTACAATCATTGACCATTCTACAACCCCAATCCCAAAAATCTTAATTATTTATGCCATTAACAACATTAACAAGCAAGAAAGCTTTAAAAAAGTTTCTCCCTTCCTCATTCATAAAGCACTCTACGGCCTTGTCGGTATCCTCCCCAAGGTCTCTACCCTTAGATCCGGCGATCTCCTGGTGCACTGCACCAAGGACACACAAGCCACCACCCTCCTTTTCTCCAAAACCCTAGTCAAGTCTGGTATCAACATCACAGTCAACCCCCCCATTGTCCCTGAACTCCAGCAAAGGCGTCACACGCACCCGAGATCTTGCGTATTTGACCAATGACGACCTCAAAGAGGAACTGGCAAGCCAACACGTAATTGAAGCCCGTCGTCTTGTTATAAAGAGAGACGGGGCCAAAACACCCACAAATACCATTTTTCTAACTTTCTCAACACCAACTCTCCCCTCCCACATCATTGCTGGCTATTTAAGAAACCAAGTCGCCCCTTACATTCCCAACCCTCTACGATGTTATAATTGTCAGATGTATGGCCACGGAAAAAAACTCCTGCCACAGCCAAGCGCGCTGTGGTAACTGCGGAGCCCCAGACCATGACAACACCTCCTGCACCAACCCCCCACTTACCGTGCACAAATTGTGACGGTAATCACACAGCCAACCATCCCTCCTTTTCGAAAGACTGCCCCACCTGGCTTCAGGAAAAACAAATAACTAAACTTAAAACTCTTATTCCTAACATAACTTACCCAGAGGCCAGGAAGCAATTCCTCGCTTCTCTTAACACCAAGCCTTTCTACTCAAACGTAGTCTCCTCTAACTCCAATTCCGCCGCCCCCCTAACACAACTAACACAACAAAAACTAACTCCCATGCCCAAACCGACCTCACCTGGCTCTTCTTACCTAGTCCTAAGCCCATCACCATTTCCAACAACCCAACCACACCCAATACCCACACCACCTCCACCACCACTTTTCTCCTCAACCTCCCTTCCTACTCTAAAGCCCCCACCGTCCCCTACACCAACACCACTAATACCATCATACATCAAACTAAAACCAACCAAGCTAACCATCAACAAACCAACCAACAAACCAACCAACAATCAACTAGCCAAAAAACAACCAAACAACATACAACCCGCTACCCAAACCCACATGCATGACACTGAAGAGAATATGGATTCTTCGATTACCGAACACACTGATCATACTTCTCGTCTAATTTTCAAAAACAATTGCTCCCAAAGAAACAGATCTAAAGAAAAAACTAGCCAACTCAGACCCAACAGATCTTCCTCCAGATAACCCCCCGCCTCCTTATGGCGTACACCACAAACAATTACAATTACACCCACAACATCATACAATGAAACATTAGGAGCCTTAAGGCCAATTCTGAAGAAATTGACCTTCTGGCCTCCACCTTCAACCCGGTCGTCTTCTGCCTACAAGAAACTTTCTTGAAAACTGCCGACCATTACTCCCTCAACACCTTTGCTTGCTTTCACAAACATCAAGTGGACGCCTACAGGGCCTGTGGTGGCGTCTCCATTCTAGTTAGACACGATATCCCACACAGCCCTGCTCGTGTGCACACAGAACTTCAGGCCATCTGTATTTCTATCTCCCTCCACAAAACTTTCACTCTTTGCAATATCTATCTTCCTCCCAACAGCAACATTCAACCAAATAGCCTTAACAACCTCATTTCTCAGCTTCCCACCCCCTTCATTCTTTTTGGTGACTTCAACGCTCACAACCCTCTGGTGGGCTCTAACACCACCACTCCTAAAGGCAAGCTCATCGAAAACGCTCTTCGTCAGTACAGCTTGTCCTTACTCAACACTTACTCCCCGACCTACCTTCATTCTGTCACAGGCTCTCTCACCTGTATTGACCTGTCTATCTGTTCCCCTAACCTCCTCCCTGATTTTAGATGGAGAGTCACTGCTGACCTCTGTGGTAGTGATCATTGCCCTCTTCTTATACACTCCAACCTTCAAATCCCCACTGACCACACCCCCAATTGGAACCGCGAGAAGGCTGACTGGCCCCTTTTTGAAACCCTCTGTGACTCACATCCCACCCCCCATCTCCTCGAGGATAAGGATCCCATGTCTTACTTCAGTAATATCCTTTTCAACATCGCCACATGCTCAATTCCTAAAACCTCCAAACCTCCAAATCATCCCCCCAACCCCTGGTTCTCTGATGACTGCAAAACAGCCATCAAGAACAGGAAAAGAGCCCTCAGGAACTTTGAAGCTAACCCGACCACCCATAACCTCAACCTCTTTCGCATCAGCCGTGCCAAGGCCAGGCGCGCTATCAAGGACTATCACAGTAAAACCAACACTTGGAACAACTTTATCTCTTCTCTCACCACCAACCCTCTCCCCCCCCCCCTCACCCCCCACTAAGAAGATTTAGAGAATGGTTAACAGCTTCCACGGTAGAGTAGGCAAATCTCCCATGTCCCATCTCTCTTGGAATGGTGACCTTCTCACCGCAAAACAGGACATCGTTAACCACCTCGCCGCCTCTTTCAGCAACATCTCGTCCTCGACCAACTACTCCAATGCTTTCAAAACCAAAAAGTCCTGCGATGAAGCCCGGAGAATCACTTTTCCCTCCGACAACTCCGAAAGCTACAACACCCCTCTCACTCTTTCTGAATTTAAACCAAGCCATCAACGGCGCTGGCTGCACCTCCAAGGGCCCATATAACACCCCCTACCAGTTCCTGAAACACCTCCCTATCAAAGCCACCACCACCCTACTCAACATCTTCAACCACATTTAGTCCTCACACTTCTTTCCCCTTATTTGGAGGACAGCTATTGTCATCCCCGTTCTTAAACCAGGGAAGGACGGTACCGACCCCTCCAGCTACCGACCCATCGCCCTCACTTGCTATCTCTATAAAAGTATGGAACAAATTATTAATCAGAGACCAAACTGGTTCCTCGAGACCAACAGAATCATCTCCCCTCACCAAAGCGACTTCCAAAAACGTCGCAATACCCTAGACCAGTTAATTACGCTCGACACCGCTATCCGGGAATCCTTTGCAAAAAAGGAACACCTCATTGCCATATTTTTTGACCTCGATAAAGCTTTCGACACTACTTGGAAATACGGCATTACCCGGAAACTTCACACCATCGGCCTCAGAGTCCACCTCCCCATCTTTATTCAAAACTTCCTCTCACCCAGGCAGTTCCAAGTTCGTATTGGCCACACCCTTTCCAACCCGTACCCCCAGCAGAGGGCGTCCCCAAGGCAGCATCCTCTCTCCCATTCTCTTTAACCTGAGCATTAATGACATCGCAAATAACCTTGGCCCCAGCAACAAATGTACCCTCTACGTGGATGACTTCACCATCTTCTACTCCATCCCCTAGCTTTCCTATTGTTGAAAATAGGCTCTAAATCAGCCTCAACCAGCTGCAAGTCTAGAGCAACAATAACGGTTTTAAATTCTCCAAAGACAAGACAGTCTGCATGCACTTTTGCCATTTCAACAACCTCCACCCCAACCCGAACGTTGTGCTTTATGGAAATCACATCCTTAAAGTTGAACACACAAAGTTCCTGGGTCTAACTCTTGACCCCAAGCTCACCTACAAGCATCACATCACCAACCTGAAACTAAAATGCAACAGCTCCCTCAACTTCCTCCGACTTCTCTCTTACACCACTTGGGGAGCGGACCGCTATGCTCTCCTCAAAATTTTCAGGCTCACCATTCGTGCCAAGCTTGACTATGGCAATATTGTCTACTGTGTCGCTTACAATTCATACCTCAACCACATCAACACCATTTAAAATGAAGCCCTCAGGCTTTGTCTAGGAACCTACAGGACCTCCCCAATCACCAGCCTTTATGTTGAAGCAAACAAGGCCTCCCTCCCCTTTTTTTACTTAAATGTAGAAAGCTTAGCCTCTCCTATGCTTTTAGAGTCCTCACCAACACCCAGAATCCAGTTTACAACCTCATTAGGTACCCCAATTTCTCCTCCCTCTTTGATACTACTAAAACCCTATCCCCTCCCTTCAGCTTACGCATTAAATCAGACCTCTTCCATCTCGACATCAACCCCGCCACTCTCGGCACCTACTCCTGGCCTACTTTTCCTCCTTGGGCCACCCCCACCCTTCTGTCCACCTAGACCTCTCCACTTATCATAAAACTCAAACCCACCCTAACCTCTTCATCAATCTCCATAACCAAATCAAAGACCAACTCTCAAATTACACCTCCATCTATACTGATGGCTCCAAGAAAGGCAACAAGACAGCTGCTGCTGCTGCCATCGTCCAAGATATCACCCTCAATAGCAGGCTTCCTGACTACTCATTCATCTTTTCAGCCGAGGCTAAGGCCATTCTCCTCGCTGCTCGCCCTCAACTTTATTGAGTACTCTCCTCTCAGCCACTTTGCCATTTTCTCCGACTTAAAGGCTGTTCTTACTTCATTACTCAATCTTAAATGGGATAACCTCACATGCCACCTTCTCCTCTAGAAACTCTTTTCTCTCACCCTCTGCAGGAAAAAGGTTTTTTTCTTCTTGATACCCAGCCATCTTGGCATCCCTGGCAATGACAGGGCTGATGCAGCCGCTAGGCTTGCCTTCAACCTCCTCCCTACCCCTTTCCCCCAAAAGCCTTTCTAACATCAAACCGCTTATCGCTTTCCTTGTTCATGACCGCTGGCAAACCTCATGGAACTCCCAAATTGATAACAAACTCCATGTCATCCAGCCGACAATCCCGATCAAATCCACCATCAACATCCTCTCTCGTATGGACAACGCTCATATAACCCATCTTAAAATAGGTCGCACCCACCTCACTCACTCCCACCTCCTTATTGGTTCCCCCAACCTCTCTGTGACAATTGCCACTGCATCCTCACTATCCATCACGTTCTCCTTGCTTGCCCCTTGTACAACCTTCCCAGAGCTTTCCTCGCTCCCCACAACTCAATTGCTAAGTTCTGCCAAAAAAATCCTTCGGATAAAATTATCTCCTTCCTTCATCATGCTTCCCTCTACAACCATATTTAATTCTCCTCTTCCGCCCCTCCCTACTTTGTTTTTGTTTCACCCATGCACCTCCTCTCTTGATCACAACTTTCTGACTTGTGTTCTTGTATTTCTCTCATTCTCCCCCTGTTCTCTTCTCTTCCTACCTCTAAAATGATCTGACCTCTCAGGACCAATTTGACCCTCGTTGTCGTGGTGCCGTTAAGACCTCATCAAACAAACTCATCAAACGGAGAAAGTCATTAACTAGCGATCATTTTGCGAAAGCTACACAAGACATTCTGTCTGCGGACGCAACCAGTAGTTTGTACTATCATACAGATTGCCACAGTCAATACTGTGCTGTGAAAAGAAAGACACTAAAAGATGTTAATGAATCCCAAAGCAAGCAAAAAGAAAGGAAATCCATGCGCTCTAAATCTGACTTGCCACAGTCAAAGGGGGTCTTAGAACACTGCTGCATCTTCTGTTCAAATATAAAGCGAAGACAAAAACCATTTTCTGGTGGGTCTAATTTTGAAAAGCTCCATAAGGTAGAGACGATGAAAACGAGTGATTTTATTATTGATGCTTCAAAACGCAACATGGGGCTAAGAAATAGTCAGAGAATGTTAGCTTTATGCTCAGAAGACTTAGCGCTTGAGGCACACTATCACAATTCATGCAAGCTAAAATTCCTTCGGAAAACAGGTGGATTTAGAGGGAATAACACTGCTATGGATACAACAATCAGAAAATACATGACAAAGCATTTCAGGACTTCGCGGCGTACATTGAACATGAAATCATTCAGAAGCGTGTTTCAAAGCATACCTCCACACTTCTGAACTTGTATAAAGAACATTACAAAGTTATCTGGGGAGCTGATGAAGAAATTGATTCGTATTTATCACAAAGTTTCATAAGAAAGTTAAAGAGCAAATTTGATGAGACATTAGTCATAAGCAAAGAATCAAATAAGGGAAGCAATTTTGTCTATCCTCAAGGTATAAATCTTGAGGAAGCGACGTCACACTTAAAGAACTTGAATGTCCATGAAGAGAAGCTTCAATGTGCTGCCTTGTTTCTTCGATCAGAGATAATGAAAATGCAAAAACCCAAAGTGTCTGTCCCAACATCTATTCATTCTCTAAAAGAAAGTTCGCCGGGCATACCACCTCTGACAAAGCTCTTCTACCAAACCCTTCCAGTGGTTTGGCTGCTAGTGCAGGTAAAACAGGGCGGCGGAAAGCACTTTCCATGGCATCTGATGCAGTGTTTGCAACCTCAAAAGGCTCTGTTAGACCATGGAAGAATACATTATTAGATCTTGGATTGTTGGCGATGGTTGGATCCAAGTCAGCCATTACTACTCTAAATCGCCTTGGTCACACAGTAAGCTACGGTGAGTGCAAACGTCTCAAGACTAAGATAGCCTACACTTGTTCATCTGGTAATTTTGAGACACCCGCTGGCCTGCTGTTACAACCTACACTTGCGACAGGTAAATAGCTCTGAAAATCTGTGTATGTTTTTAATCATTAAAGAAATTTGTATTCTTCATAATTATCATCTAATCACAAACTTTGTGTTTATGTCGGGCTTTTTTTTTTTTTTTACATATGTGAAGTTAGCTTGTTGGAGATATCCTTCTTCTGTACAGCTTGCCAATAATGTGAACCTAACAATATAATTGTTTACAAATTTGACACAAGCTATGTTTTTTTTTTTATACAAAAGTGTAAATCTGAAATAAGTCTACATATCTGCATTTTACAACATTCTATAATATCTACACTATCTACGCTTCATTGTTCGGTGGTATGCAGGAAAAAAAACCTTAAGTTATTTTAGCCTTGTTTGTTTGTTGACATTTTTTCCAACCCTCTTTTCGAAATCAAAGAAACTGAACAAGATCGGCAGGTTGACTGTGAAAAAGGCTATGTTCTATTAAGAGCAAAAGGCCTTGACTTTGTAAGGTTGATCAAATCATGCAAAGAACAACTTCCATTATTTAATGGGTTTTACTCCCAATTTGTGAAAGATCCACTTCCAACCGCTGTCATCCCCTATCTGGATCATGTGTCCAAAGCATCTACTCGGAATGACGTTGTACAAGAGACCATGCTGCGATATCTGAAAGTTGCAGACGAAACAAAAATCCCATACCATCTTGTAACATATGACCTTGCAATAGCATTAAAGGCATATTCCATTTAAGCCTTGAACTTACCAATTTTTGACAGATTGATTATTTTGCATAGTCATTTCTATGTTGAAATGGCCTTCTTTGGAGCTGTTGGAACCTACATTAATGATTGAGGCCTACAATGATGTGCTTGCAGAGGGATCACTAAATGGTTTCATTAAAAGCAAACTATACAACAGATGTACAAGGATACATCAGGTGACTGCCAGTGCACTTGAGAAAGCACTGTTCGATTGCTTCCTAAGCACTGAATGCAGCGAGGAACACAATGACGTGGTACAACATATCAAGGACATACCAAAGGAAGACACTGAGGCTCAGAGCAATGTTGCTGATACTGAAGAATTCCAAAGGCTGCTTAATGACTATGAAGAATTTTTCCATCGTACCATTAGGGGTGAGCTGGGTGAAACTGCAGCATTTTGGGCAATTTACATGTATCTTATCAATCGTTTGTATTGTGAATTCCAGCGTGCTGTGAGAACAATTAATGTGGAGCTGTATATCAAAGTCCTGCCATCTCTAATTGATGTATTTTTTGCTTTAAACCGACCAAATCACGCAAATTACCAAATTAGAAAAGACATCCACTTGCTGAACATTGGTGCATTCAAGAAAGGACTTGCTCAATTCCTGTTGGAGGAGATCCAGGAAGAGTATTATGCTCCAATTATTGGAAGCAAAACTGGATATGTTTTCCATGGTGGCAAGTGTCTCAAGCTGAATGTAAACTCAATGGGCATGCTAATAGTTGAAGAAGCAGCAGAGTTTCAGGGAAGGCATGAAGAGGCTGACACACTCATGGCATTCCATACTTACAGAATAGACGGAAAGGTAATGGTTCGATCCTTTGATACTGCAGGATGTACTCGTCATTCTGGTTGCGCTTGCCTCAAAATGCCAGGAACATCAGAGATTGTGATGGATTTGGTTTAGCGAACAACAGGAGGCTAATCAATGTTACCGACATTTCGAGAGAGCTGGAAAGGAAGCAAACAGGATTGACTGAAGCACTTATCGATTTCCATGCACTCACTGGGTGTGACTTTAACTCTGCATTCTACAGAAAAGGCAAGTCAGTACCATTCAGTTATTTAGAGAAAGACAAAAATCACATTTCAGCACTTAGGTCATTGTGTCATGATGTCATAGATAAATCTGCGATCACCGCTTATGTGTGTAGCATGTATGGCTTTAAACAAATAAGTAACATCAACAAGGCCAGGTACCAGTCTTTCATCAAAATGACAGGCAACAAAAAGAAAGATGTCCAGGTGAAAAGAATCAATTGTTCGTCCTTACCACTCTGTGAGAAAGCAGTCTAGCGCAACATCTGTCACGTGCTAACTATATAGTTATGATGTGGAGATTATCTCATACCTCCTAACCGACAAAAGACTTACATCCACTGAATTTTGGATGGGTCGCTAATGAGGATGGCCGCTATCTTCCTTACTGATTTGCAGGACCATCTCTCCCGGACACCATGATCAGTGATGGCGACGCAGAGCTATAACTTGTCATTCCCTTTGAAGACACTCTAACCGAGGACTTGGACAATGACATTGACTTGAATGACCGGCCATGGAGTGATGATTGTGACAGCGAATGGGAGGAAGAAGAAGAAGAGTAGGATCAGGCATAAACTGCTAATTCGTTATGAGCTTATTTGTTAATGCACACAAGCCATTGCTAATTTGTTATAATACCACCCATAATTTGTACTCTACTGATGTTTATCCATTTGACAGTTTTATAAATGACTAAAACAAAAATGCTTCATTCGTAATTCATTAATACTACTGTGAGATGAACAAATCTTATTTAACATAAACAATACCAACAATTTATTCGTCAAGCACAAAGGATTTGTGATGCTTACTATGTTAATGCAAACACTAAAATTATTTCCTTTTTTTGCTAATTTCTAACACAGTAAAGAATATCAATATTTAAGGGTTAGGTTGCTTAAATGCTAGAATATATACACAGCCATTCTCTAGCTTCTATTTGATAGGTTTGGACACGAGAGGCGTTGAGGAAGAGGCTTTCAAATCAAAAATCATAAAGGGACATAAAATGCACATCTCAAAATATCTTCATAGCACTTTCACCATCAACTCCCCCCCCCACCCCGCCCTTCTCCGCGCTCAAAAGCAAACAAAATAGTTCAATCTAGAGTTGTTAATAGTTCATGCAAAACTGACCCACGATTTCTTTTTATTATAACATGTCATACAATTTGTTGTAAATATTGCCCACATCCACGTTCACTTTGGGCGTAGGTATATTTCCTTCTGTTGTAAGAGAAAACCATATTGTTGATAGTTAAAAGTTACACTTCCAATAATCCAATAAAGTTTTTACCACTAAAGTAATTTGTCAGAGTGTTGTTTTCATCAAAATATTTACTTCATTAAAGGCTCCAGTATTTTCCGACCATGTCTTGGTAACTATAATTTCTTATGTTTGTTAAGTAATGGTGCAATAGTTCCAATGTAAAACTAAAAAGTATTACCCACGTATAACTTCAAGTCAACTATCTGTTAGGCCATTCATCCCTTAATGATTTCTGTTTGGGTCCCAAAACGGGACAAAAAAAGCAGACAGTGGTATCTTTGCAACCGCCATGCATAAAACCTTAAATGGAAGAAAATTGCTCCATGTATCTTTTCGACTTCATAACACACTATGTATAGGTCCTTTAAGGCTACTGTCTAGGCTTCGTTACAAGATAAATTTGATGTCATTCTTATTATTGTGACCCCAAGGTATAATGGTCCCAATAGAAGAAGATTCATCCATGTATCTTTTCGGCTGAATAAACGAGTTGAGACACAAGGGCCCTTTAAGGCTACTGTCTTGGCCCCGGTACAGGATAAAGTTGCCGTTATTGGTATTTATGTGACCCCCAAGGTATAATGGTCCCAACAGAAGAAGATTTATCCATGTATCTTTTCGGCTGAATAACGTCCCTGAGTGGGCCGTTTAAGGCTACTGTCTGGGTCCTGGTACAGGCAAAATTTGCTGACATAGCTATGGCCAGCATGAGTACCCTCTTGAGAGCATAATCCAACAAATTTTGTCCGTGTATCTCTTCGGCTGAATAAATGCATTTTTGGGCTCCCTATCGTGTGCCCCTGGCTACTGGTACCGGATGTAACCCGGCAGCACCATTGATTAGTGAGTCCTGGGTCCAGATGGATATGACCCGACATTCAAACTTTTTGTATCTTTTCAGCTGAATAAACTCTCTGGGCTCCCGGTCTATATCCTCTTAAGGACGAGAGCCCTCTGAGTGAAAAGTACTAAAAAATAGTAAACTACTTCTAATTACAGTCAAACCGAACAAGGCGCTACTCGTTAACAGTAACTGAGGCAAACGTCGCATGAACCTGAGTTAGAAACTTGGAAAACATGCCAACCGGAAGAGCATTTGGATACGATATGATTATCATAGCAGCGTTTGCAATAACGCCACAAAACCCAAAGAGCTCGTCCACGAGACGGAACTCGCTAGTAAAACACGATTGGGAACGAAGCATGTGCTAGCTAAAACGAATTGAAGAATTCCCGGACCGAGGAAAATTCGTTAGCGCGTAACTTCATAAGAGCAAAATTTAGCAGAGTAACACGAACTTCGTAAAGTAAGTCGGGCAAAAAAAAAAAAAAAAACCGCGGTATGCGTTTTCCCGAACGGCGGCACGAGAAATCCCGTGAGAGGGGCCATGCCTCGAACCCGAACATTGCCGACTACTTTAAGAGATTGCTTCTGAACTATCTATCGGAGGAAAATGTCTCGCGACACAGTACGATGAGATCTGCGTGTATCTTCCCAGTGGTCGCGAATCAATGACCGTCGACCCAAGTGGAAAACCTCGGTGGATGGCTGCAAGCGATCCTAGAGCCTGTGACTGAGCCGAGTCTGAGAATGGGCCCCCAAAACGGGGAAGGGGTGAACAACTCCTCAGAACAGCCTTGCTACGCCAAGGATCAGTAGAGAGACTACTTCTGGAGCCTTGGGGGCCCGTTAAGTTGTGGTACTACCGGGGTTACCGTACTTTGTACGTAAAAGTGTGCAAATCTCTTTATAGTTTTAGCGAAACGTCACGTTCAACGCGAAAAGTATATCCATGGTGCTTCGGACGTCGTGAAACTACGTAACACGGAGAAAAAAGCTATTGTGATGCTATGCCTCTCGTGGAGAGGGTTTTCTTATCACCCAACCACCGAGCTTCATTATCTAAAGAGCGCTTACACGCGACGCATCGCGGGGCATCTTGGGTGCGTAATTCTGGGACCTGTCCTCCGAGTACATGATGCTGGTGAAATTCTTTGCGCAACCGTGATGTTCAACACGTCTTACTAAGGTAGCTCACACACTCGTGGAACTGCGTAGCTGGTGGCTATAATAACAAAAAGAAAATAGCTCTTGTGAAAAAAGCCGTTGGTTGCGAAGCTGTACAGACCCGTAAGGAGCCGTCCAATGACCCGTACGGAGCAGTATCACGGGTCCGTGAAAACAAGTCATGGGGCCGTACGGAGCCGATCACCGGAGCCGTACGGACCCATGAAAGTAATCCAATGACTTGTAAAAATACTTGTAACTTACTTATAACCTCTTGGGGCGCCGCCTATTGTGGGCATACCGGTCCCTTCGTGGAACCGTGGTTCACATCGGTGTACATGGGTTTTTCTTTTGGATATCACCGGAGCGTAAACAAAAGAAGCGTCTACATGCGACGCATCGCGGGACATCTTGGGTGCGTAATCCACCGACACTCAGGGACCTGTTCTCCGTGTCCATGATACTGGTGAAAAATATTGCGGAGCTGTGATGTTCAACGCGGAAAATCTTACTGAGGCAATTCACACGGCCGCGGAACTGCGTAGCTAATGGCTACAGAAACAAGAAGAAAATAGCCCTCGTGATGCAATACTTCTGATGAAGATTGCCACTTATCACCTGACCACGTAGCTAGCGGGTCTATTTCCGGGTTTATCCTACGGTGTACGTTATCCCGTTACAAAACTCTGGAGCCGTACGGCTCCGTTCACCAGAGCCGTATAAACCCGTTGGCCACGGAGCTGACCAATGGACCCGTACGGAACCATTACGGACCTGTGAACACGGGCCGTGGAGCCGATCATCAGAGCTGTGCGGACCCGTGAAAGTAATGTAAATGCTTAACAGTGAGCCGTAGAATTACTTATAACTCACTTATTACCTCTTTGGGCTCCGCCTTTTTGTGGCCCTACCGGTCCTTACACAGCACCGCCTTGGTCCACAGCGGTGTACAAAGGAGTTACCCACTAAAATATACGCCTCACCGACTCGGTATTGTCGTGAAGTGCTTTATTCTAAGTTACGTTTAGGACGCCTCTTGGATGATCAAAAAATAGTTCGGATAACTTACGTCCGATAGACCGCACCCGTGGTCATAACAACTCAGTAGCGTCGAGTCAGAGACCTCCAGGGGTTGAATCAGGTAAAAGTTAACAAAAAAATAAGCTGATCAAAATAGACTCTGGTAACTTTCGTCCGATAGACCGCACCCGTGGCCCTGCCAACTCAAGTAGCGTCGAGTCAGAGGCCTTCAGGAGGTGAATCAGGTACAAGTTAACAAAGTAATTACCTGATGAAAATAGACTTAGGTAACTTACGTCCGATAGACCACACTCGTGGCCCTGCCAAGTCAGTAGCGTCGAGTCTAGAGGCCTCCAGTGGGTGAATCA
>JAIGNY010002361.1:1537500-1625000 GCA_020152595.1 Chiridota heheva
ATATATATATATATATATATATATATATATATATATATATATATATATATATATATACATATATATATATATATATTTATATATATATATATATATATATATATATATATATATATATATATATATATATATATATATATATATATATATATATATATATATATATATATATATATATATATATATATATATATATATATATATATATATATATATATATATATATATATATATATATATATATATATATATATATATATATATATATATATATATATATATATATATATATATATATATATATAATATGTATATATATATATATATGCCTACCTAGTAACTCCATAAAAAATTACATTGAAAAATTTAGCTTCTATTAAACGTTGTGCTCATTGGAAAGTATCGTGCTAATGAAGAAGCCTTACTTCAATAATTGTCCAAATCTACTGGAAAGAAAGCTTGCAACTGGGCAGGTAAAATTATCTCAAGGGCTTTCCCCCACTATGCACCTCTTTCCCAGGGGCATAGGAAGGGTCACCTCTCAGGGGGTAAAAAACCAAAACAATTACCGGTGAAAAAATTGCACTGGTAAATTAATTTTCCATTTTGAAATTGCTGCTAATTCAGGAAATCCCCTTTAATTTTCAGGAAAATGTATTCAATTTCTGGGAAATTTCCTTCATTTTTGGATTTTTGCCAGTTTTCAGGAAATTCTAGCCAGTTTTTAGGAAATTTTACCAAAATATCCAATAATTTGACCACATTTTTCAATTATATGTTAATAATTTCCCAATTTTACCTCCCAACTGAGAAGAAAGCATGAAACTGGGAAAGTGGAATCCTTTGGGGAGGGGAGGAGTTTCCCCCCATCCAATACCTCTGCTCTGCCCCCACAATGAAGCAGTATCTACCAGAAGTTCAGCCCTGCAGAAATGGTATAACCAATCAGCTACATCTCGGGCATAGACTTGATGAACTGTGACTTACAGGTGGTTGACAATAACCGAAGCATTCAAACACAATCGTCAAGCTCTCAGCTATACAACAAGAGATGGTTGTGAATTTCTGTTTGATTCTGAAGTACTGTGCATTAATGACTTTCTACTTTGATTCCTCCACAAGTGTGCTTCAATCAGGTGAGATGCATTTATACACTTCATCTGTCAATGTGGCCTTGGCAATCTTTATGAAATTTCAATTGAATGTAAATGATAAGAGGATGAAATTAACATTTTAATATTCAAAACTTACATATCTGAACAGGTTTAATTTTTCTTCAATCATGAAATAACACTTAAATTCTGTGATGATGCAATAAGGAAAAAGAAATCGGTTGTCATAATGTAAACTCTTGGTACCTTGCCAGACTTTGCTAGAGATTGATTATTTTTTATAAGAGCTGATTGTGAAGAGATTGGAAATTATGGTGGAAACTTGTAAATTATGGTGGAAAATTGTATGCACCTGATTTGATACAAATACATACTGTATGAATGAATTAAATAATTTACAGTAGAAAACAGTTCTGTTTGTCATGAGAAAATTCAAATACGAATTTAACCAAGTCTTATGTTCGCTAATGAATTCAAAATGAAAGTT
Source organism: Chiridota heheva (assembly GCA_020152595.1). Classification (NCBI taxonomy): domain Eukaryota; kingdom Metazoa; phylum Echinodermata; class Holothuroidea; order Apodida; family Chiridotidae; genus Chiridota; species Chiridota heheva. Next base: position 1,539,100 of record JAIGNY010002361.1, read on the forward strand.
GATCTTTTTCTTTTAATTTTGAAATGGATATATTATCCACTGGTGTGACGAAGAGCAACATACTTATCTCAAGAGCAGTAATACTTATGTTTGTTTGTTTGATGAAGGTTTAACGGCACCGCGACAGTGAGGGTCAAATTGTGCCTGAGAGGTTAGATCTTTACAAAGGTAGGAAGAAAAGAAAAGAGGAGTCTGAGAGAAGTACAGGGAATAATAGCCAGGAAGCTGGAATCGAAAGAGTTCTAGGAAAAGCAAAAGTAGGTAGGGGGGGGTGGGAGAGGAGGACTAATATGGTTGCAGAGGGAGGTACGATGAAGGAAGGAGATCATTTTATCTGGAGGGTTTTTCTGGAAGAGCTCAGCAATGGAGTTGTGAGGGTGAGGGAAGCTCTGGGAAGGTTGTACAGGGGGAAGGCAAGGAGGATGTGGTGGACAGAGAGGGGGCAATGGCAATTGTTGCAGAGGGGTGTTACAAACCCTTTCCCTACAGGTATCATCCTTGCATACACTTTTATTCTCTTAACCCATTGCTGAGAAATGGGAAAGATATCTTTGAACAACTTGACATTCTTTCAGGTGTCAGGTGTACCATCCAGCCTTACAAAGCAGCAACTTTTTCAACAATAAATAGAATAAAACTTAGGCAAAGTCATGGAACCATACCTTAATCCTTGAGAATAAAAGGCAAGACAGTAATTAATGCAAATTGCATTTTATTGGAAAACAAAGGCTCCTCAATGAACTAATCAACAGCTAAAGCACTTTCAATCTTAGTGAGATACACACCTCATTCAGTATGCACTTCATACATTACTTGTACATCAGATATTTATCTGACTACTACACTTCTGGACAAAATCCATTGGAACAGCCACACATTCTTCAACAAAATATGTTACAATTGCAAACATACTCCCTCTGTATAACCAAAAGCTAAGAACATTATTTAACATTAACTGGGTGACCATTTGGTCACCCAGTCCAGAATTTTGGCCGCTCAGTGAATGAAATTCTAAAACAATGGGCGTCCAGGATTTTGCACCTTCATTTTTGAACTATTTCTACATAAGCACTGTGCCAAGTCTATTTTAGTATTAAGTTTTCCTTTAATTTTGAAGGTGCAAAAATATCAATGTTTCTTCAGGCTTCGCACCAGTGACCTATGGGTGATTGTGGTCACCCAGTGAAATATCCTACTGACTCACCTCCAAATTCACATTTATTAGTATCTAAATAACAAATTGCTGGTTGCTTGTTTTAGTTACTTAAATTGCATAAATAACAGGTATAGAATTTTAGGAGCCCCCTATGTTTATAACACTTATTCTGATTTAATTTTGCTACATACATGCAACCAAATTCAGTCATTGGAGCCTTTAAAATGATTGCCAATATCCAACCTAAAACAGCTTTATGACTGCTGGTCAGAGGTTTAAAGGATTAGTTCAGGCAAGTCCATCATATACTTCAAAAGAAACAAAATTATTAAAAAGAAAGGGTTAATTATAAATTACTACCTGAAGAAAGTTTGAGGAAAAGTAATTCAAATAGTAAAAAGTTCAATGTATTTTCTTTCAAATACATTAACAATTGTTAACAATGTGAGGTGCAAACCTTTCTTAGTAGACTTACTACACCAGTCATTTCTACACATGCAAGACCGAGCTTTAAACTGAATAACTCATGGAATAATATTTTTGAATGCTTTCTTTCTTCATCATTTTTTTCTTTGTAAGTCCTCTTTCATTCAAATCAACCTTTTAACCAATGGTTGATTTTCATTAGGGAACTGGATGTGCTTCTCCTGCAACATTAAATTTTGCGAATTTTCTTCCATCTAAATATTCACAGAGTTTAGGCAGTTTTCTATCTCTCTTGATTGGATTGTTTTTCAGAGGATGATCTTCCAAGAAGTTTATAAGTATTGTATTATACCTTTTCTGAATAAGTCCATAGACCATTGACCTGTATACATGAACCTGCGGGACTCAAGAACAATAAGTATAATGAAAGTGAATAAAGTCACTTGAGAAAAAGATATAAGCAACCCATTTTGAACAAGCAGCTTTGAACTTTGTCAAGAAAAAAATTAAATAAAATTGGGGCCTTTTAAGAAGAGTATGTAAGTACATGTATATACTACTTGTTTCCTGTTACAACCACATCTGAAATACTTAAATATAAACACCACAGACATGATTGAAAAAAAACAGTGTATTCATAATGAAAGTAAACAAACAATGCTTATGTGTTGTTTTAAGTAGGATTTGGGTAAAAGCTTTTAATACAAGGACAATCCAGAACCCACAGATGTAGCTTTAATTTATATATAACAAGTAGGATGGTAGGTCTGGATTTCAACCTTTTATGACTTTTTTAAAATGAAAATACAATATTGATTCATCAATGTTTCAACTTATTCTCCAATCCCCTAAAACAATGCATTGAATTATCTGTAAAAATATATCACAGTTTTGAAAACGTTTTGTCAATTTGAACATTCTACAACTGTTCCGAATTTTACAGTGTGTTAACATGCCTAATTACAAAGCAGGTGTACCAGTAAAACATAAAATGTCTGATCGTTGGTACTGGTCGAAAGAAACTTCAATAAATTGTTATTCTAAACTGCACAATCAATGTATGAAAATTAATTAGTGAAAATGGAGTTTGATTATCAATTGGTAATTGTTACAATTTGATCAAACTTTTTAAGATGGGTAACATCAGGGGGTGGTTGAAATTTGGATCACTCGCAACATTTGAGCCCTACAACAATCAAGATTGTTTTGCAGACTGCCTTGATGAAAATCTATGAAATGTCCTTGGTTATGTCTCTGATATTTGAGCCCTACAACAATCAAGACTGTTCTGCAGACTGCCTTGATGGAAATCTATGAATTGTCATTGGTTATGTCTCTGATATTTGAGCCCTACAACAATCAAGACTGTTCTGCAGACTCCTTGATGGAAATCTATGAATTGTCCTTGGTTATGTCTCTGATATTTGAGCCCTACAACAATCAAGACTGTTCTGCAGACTCCTTGATGGAAATCTATGAATTGTCATTGGTTATGTCTCTGATATTTGAGCCCTACAACAACAACAATCAAGACTGTTCTGCAGACTCAAGACCTTGATGGAAATCTATGAATTGTCTTGGTTATTCTTGGTTATGTCTCTGATATTTGAGCCCTACAACAATCAAGACTGTTCTGCAGACTGCCTTGATGGAAATCTATGAATTGTCCTTGGTTATGTCTCTGATATTTGAGCCCTACAACAATCAAGACTGTTCTGCAGACTGCCTTGATGGAAATCTATGAATTGTCCTTGGTTATGTCTCTGATATTTGAGCCCTAAAACAATCAAGACTGTTCTGCAGACTGCCTTGTTGGAAATCCATGAATTGTCCTTGGTTATGTCTCTGATATTTGAGCCCTACAACAATCAAGACTGTTCTGCAGACTGCCTTGATGGAAATCTATGAATTGTCCTTGGTTATGTCTCTGATATTTGAGCCCTACAACAATCAAAACTGTTCTGCAGACTGCCTTGATGGAAATCTATGAATTGTCCTTGGTTATGTCTCTGATATTTGAGCCCTACAACAATCAAGACTGTTCTGCAGACTGCCTTGATGGAAATCTATGAATTGTCCTTGGTTATGTCTCTGATATTTGAGCCCTACAACAATCAAGACCGTTCTGCAGACTGCCTTGATGGAAATCTATGAATTGTCCTTGGTTATGTCTCTGATATTTGAGCCCTACAACAATCAAGACTGTTCTGCAGACTGCCTTGATGGAAATCTATGAAATGTCCTTGGTTATGTCTCTGAATAAGTCTGTCCTGATACATGCAGTGCTTCTGATGAACTAAATCATTTCAAATCCTCTCTCATCTATCAAGTTGGTCACCAGCAGCTCATTAAAATGGCTTCTCTCCTGCTCCATAATAAAAGTTAAAGAGTTCCATAAATGTTATACAGCAGTGCCATCATCTGTACCTTTTGACTTGCCCCTAAAAATGCTCTTGTAAAAGGGCTGAGATCTGAAAATATAAAAATACAGAGCTAATGTAAGCTTTCTAATATACACATCAAGAAACAACTTACAAAATAGCATGTCCCAATGCTACCTACATTAAAGGAATATACCCATGGATTTTCATTTTTTCATATATGATAGAGATATTTTGTAGAAACAAAGTGGTGAAAACACTATGTTAATATCTTATTCTGTTTAGAAGTCATAACAATTTAAAGATTATAATTTTCTTCTTTAAAACACCTCATACAGTATATGTCCTTGAGCTTAGTGATGTCATCAAGGCAATTCCAGCACAGTTCTTATGTATTTCTTATAAATTTAATTACACTTTTGTTACATTATCGAACAGCATTTTTGGTTCATTGTAGAGACAGGGTGGAATACATAAGTTACAAGAAAACATTTTTTTTTTTTTGGTGTTCATCACATTTTCAATGAGAAAAAAATGCATATCATTTTTAAGGAAATACAAAAGACGTTTTGTTGAAATTGTCAGTATGACATCACAGATGTTGCCAATCAGTCACTTTTGTCCAAATTCAAAAATACTTTAAATTTCATAACTTCTAAACGGAATAAGATATTAACATAGTTTTTTCACCACTTTAGTTGTACAATTTTTCTCTATCATATATGAAAAAATGAAAATCCATGGAAATATTCCTTTAATGATACTTATAATTTTTTTATAAAGTATTAGCATTGTTATGACCGTGCATTAAATACAGTTAATGAACAACCATTATTATTTGGTTTATTCCATTTTCAAATCAAGTAATTCTTTTTATTAAAGCGATGAAATATATGTCAACTTTTCTCGTTTTTCATTCTTTTGAGTTGTTTTTTATGCATTTCACACAATCTAAAATGAAAATTTTATAAAAAGATTACTGTTTTGCTAACGTGTTTGTATGCGTATTTAATGCACGGTTCAAAGGACTTTGCTCTTGCAAATAACCCTCCTAAAGTTAAGCCATTCTGCTCAGGTCAAAGTTTTTGCCTCGTGCATTAGATACGCATATAAACACTCTGCCTCAGCATTATTCTTTAAATATAACATAGTGTCAATGAGAGAAGAAAATGGATTCGTGACACAAAGAAAATATGGTTTCATAATCTACTAATAAATCACTCAACAATATTTGCAATGTCATCAATTTGGCAAACTGATTTGTTTTGTATCTGGAGATGCAAGCTTGGCAAAAAAAACATGTTCTAGAACACTAAGAATTAACTATTTTGTGTCCAAATTCTTAATCTATCTTAATCTGGTATAAACTGGAACTTACTCTACTGAAGTACCCTGGTCAATCTGGATTACACTGTCATTTTCTGAGGAAGAAAACAGATTCTCTCAATACACATCTGCAAGATAAATGACTGACATAACTTTTAAAAACTTTTTTTTCCATCGGAAAAATAAAAACCTGTCTAAGTACTGATGACCTCAATAAATCACTTCTCTTTGACTTTCTACAATCGTGGCAAAAAGTAGCTGGGACAACTCCCTAATCCCCTCCATTGAAAGTTGCATGGTACCATGGTTTTTGCAAAGTGCATAATATTGAAAAGGGGGAGATGGGGCAAAATGCTGTTTAAATATTTGTAGCAATTTTGTCCCAACACTTTTGGCCATGATTGTTTAAGTGCCTGAACAAAGTATATGGGAGTAATAAAGTTAACATTAGGATAAGGAAAATAATAGCTCAAGAGTTAAACAGTCGAACAGGGAACAAGTAGTCTCTTGTGGGTTATGTAAAATTGAGCTTGGGGCAGCAGTGAGACTGCAGAACAGAATTGATATAGAATTGATGCAATCCAAATTTATCCAAAGTTAATGGTCCCATATTTCTTCCCTTCAAGGTGAGTAACCAACAGTGGCACACTCATACCAACATTTGTAGGCATTTCTAAAATGGTGCTCACTGTCATCAACATGTCTTCAACTCTTCTATTAAAAATTGATGACAACAGATATACAACTGCTTTCCTTCATTATTTCTTTTGCCAAAACTTAAATCTCATTTTTTAAATAAGGGGCTCACCAAAGGATTATGTATAATTTTATCACATAAGATACCCCCTCCCTCCTGTATTTCATTTGATACACACCTCATTCTGAACGATGTCATGAACTTGCCCTCTACAACTATGAATTCCCATTACTTCATTGTCATGTCGTTAGCTCTCATACACTTTGTACAGGCGCACAGACAATCATGGCCAAAAGTAGGTGGGACAACCCCCCAATCCTTTCCATCAATGGTGAAAGTTGCATGGTACCATGTTTTTTGCAAAGCACACAACAATGAGGGGAGGTGGGAAAAATGCCGTTTAAATATTCTGAGCAATTTTGTCCCAGTACCGTTGGCCACGATAGTTGCTTACACATCATTTAATTCTGCATATTTAAAAAGTCTTAAAATGATGTTAAAGACTTCTTTGATTTCCAACTTATTGCTGATAAAAGTCCAATCTATACATGCAACTTGTATATGTGCAACTTGCATATGTATGTACATAACTAAAGCTAAATCCATCTAAGCCATTAGGCTCATAGAGCCGGTGATAATCCCTGGTTTCAATGACCCAAGTGGATGAGAGTTCATAACTCCCCCAGGACGGGACACCAGTCCATCAAAGATTAACTCCCCAGCAATGCTGGTACTCATTTTTTACAGCTGAGTCAATTGAAGATAGTAAAGTGCCTTGCTCAAGGACACAATGCAGCATTTGCGGCAGGAATCGAACCTGGTACTTTTCGCAAATGAGCAAGACTCCTTAACCACTGCACCTCTCAATTTAATACAAACTATTTTCTTCCAAAGCCTTTGTTTTTGCTTTTGTACAGTGGATAGAAACTTGTCCTACCTATGAGCTCAACAACCAGTTCCTGAGTGAAAACATCTTTGAGTGGCCTGTCAGGATTGTCCTCTGCCTCTTTTCTCCTCTGCTTCTCCACCGCATCAGTCGGAGTCAGACCAACCCACTCCGCTTCCTCCCTCTGATCACAAAGAAGGGAAAGAGAACACTTTTCAAGGAGAAGATTCATATCAATTACTATTTCCCAATTTAAATATCTTTCTCCTAACAATAACATACTTACCTGTTGGACTCCCGCCTTCCTCCCCAATGGAGCTTACTTTTTCCATGGGAGTGTTTCCTTTCCGCCTCTTATTTTAATGGAGGGAGTTTAGCGGGAAAGAGGGCCGAAGGGCAGATAAGTATGTTGTGTGCAGGAGAATAATCTTTATTATGATCAAATAATGGATGAAATTATATTCTGCAAAACAAATTGAACAAATATGGTTGGTTTCTTATACCACAGACACTTGGATGATAACAGACATGGTTGGTTCATCATATCACAAACACCTGAGAAATACAGAATTGGTTGGTTGTAACATCACAGTAATTATAAGAGAAACGGTTTATCATATCACAGACGCCAGAAATGGATGATTTGTCATATCACAGACTCCTAGCAGGATCAGAAATGTTAGGTTTGTTATGTAACAGAGACATGGAAAGATTACAGAAATGGTTGGGTGCTTTTTAAACGTCAACACTTGGAATGATGACAGAAAAAATGATTGTTTTTTTCATCACAGATCATATCACAGACATCAAAATTTTGGTAGGGTTCTGATTTCACAGACACTTAAACAGAACCACTTATTTTCTAATTTCATAAAAAACTTTAGATCAATTAAATCTGAGAAAAGAGACTTTGGAGCCATTAACAAATGACTGTTTAATTATATTTGTTATTTACTATATATAAATGTAATCAAGTTGATGTGGCTCACATTAGGTAACACCCCACAGATCAACAAATCAATCAAAAATAAAAATCCGCCGGGCAGGAGTACATTATCTGAATTTGTGGTTGTACTGAAGTAAATGAGGTTGCCGTGGCAATCTTTTTATACATACAATGCAAAATTTGCTGAAAATCAAGTTCTTAATCCGGGCAGGTCAAAATAAATGTCATGATTGCCTGGATAAGATATTTGGTTGTCCAACGCAGCCGATTTATGGTTTGTGGAACGCTGCAACACCCTGTTTTAAAATAAGTCACCATTCCTTAATTCATACCATACTGCTTTCCCTCATAAACCATTTCAACAGAGAGTAAACAATCATGTAAGTATCTGTTAAAAGGGTGCACTGCTTATGACTATGCTAACAATGTGCTATTGTGTTCAGTGCTACCAACTGTGAAATAACAACTAGCTGGTTTGCTGCGACAGTGACTGTAAATGTTATAACCATGAAAATTGTAGCATGTAATACCGCACCTCCTGCGCCTGAGCTGGGGTACCCCACCTCCCCTGCCTGAGCTAGGGTACCCCACCTCCCCTGCCTGAGCTGGGGTGTTCAAAGGTCAGATTTTACAGCAGGCAGTAGTGTAATGGTCGTCCACCTTGTGGGCAGTAGTTACTCTTGTGTCCTTAAGCAAGACACTTAATTCCACTTGCCTTGATCTAATCAGTTGAATACCAGCATTACTGGGTAATTAACCTCCAATGGTTTGTTTGTTTGTTTGTTTGATGAGGGCTTAATGGCACCATGATAATGAGGGTCAAATTGTGCCTGAGAGGTTAAATCATTCTAGAGGTAGAAAGGAAAGTTAACAGAGAGAGAATGAGAGAAATAAAAGAACTGAAAGTCAGAAAGCTGGGATCGAGACAGGAGGTGCATGGGTGAAGAAAAAAAAGTAGAGAGAGGTGGGTGGGAGAGGAGGACTAAATATGGTTATAAAGGGAAGCTTGATAAAGGAACGAGATAATTTTATCCAGAGGGTTTTTCTGGAAGAACTCAGCAATTGAGTTGTGGGGAGTGAGAGAAGCTCTGGGAAGGTTGTACAAGGGGCAAGCAAGGAGAACGTGATGGACTGTGAAAGTGCAATGGCAATTGTTGCAGAGGGGTTGGGGGGAGCCAATAAGGAGGTGGGAGTGAGTGAGGTGGGTGTGACCTATTCTAAGATAGGTATGAACGTTGTCGATATGAGAGAGGTTGTTGATGGTGGGTTTGATTGAAATGGTGGGCTGGATTATGTGGAGTTTGTTATCAATTTGGGAGTTCCATGAGGTTTGCCAGTGGTCACGAACAAGGGAAGCGATTAGGGGTTTGATGTCAGACAGGGTTTTGGGAAATGGGGCAGGGGGGAGGTTGAGGGCAAACTTAGCGGCTGCATTAGCCCTGTTATTGCAGGGATGCCAACATGGCTGGGTATCCAGAAGAAAATAATACTTTTTCTGCAGAGGTGGTAAAAGGAGTTTCCGGAGAAGGAGGTGGGATATGAAATTATCCCATTTAAGATTGAGCAAAGAAGTAAGGACAGCATTAGAGTTGGAGAAGATGGCAAAGTGGCTGAGCAGAGAGTACTTAATAAAGTTGGGGGAGAGGAGGATGGCCTTCGTTTTGGCTGAAAAGATGGACGAGTAGTCGGGAAGCCTGCTACTGAGGATGATGTCTTGGATGACAAGCAGCAGCAGCTGTCTTGTCACCTTCCTTGGAGCCAACAGTATAGATGGAGGTATAGTTTGAAAGTTGGTCTTTGATTTGGTTGTAGAGATTGATAAAGAGGTTACGGTGGGTTTGGGTTTTGTGATAAGTGGAGAGGCCCAGGTGGATAGAAGGGAGGGGAGTGGCCCAAGGAGGAAAAGTGAGCCAGGAGTTGATGACGAGATGGAGGAGGTCTGATTTAATGCGTAAGCTAAAGGGAGGGGATAGGGTTTTAGTCCTATCAAATAGGGTGAGTTCTAGGTGTTGGTAAGAAGACTAGAAGCATAGTAGAGGCTAAGCTAAATGGGGTTTGTTGGCTCCAACATGAAAGCTGGTGATTGGGAAGGTCCTGTAGGCACCCAGACAAAGCCTATGGGCTTCATTTTGGATGGTCTTGATATAGTCGAGGTATGAGTTGTGAGCGACACAGTAGATAAAATTGCCATAGTCAAGCTTGGCACAAATGGTGAGCTTGAAGATTTTGAGAAGAGCATGGCAGTTCGCACCTTAAGTGGTGTTGGAGAGGAGGCGGAGATTGTTGAGGGAGCTGTTGCATTTTGTTTTAGGTTGGTGATGTGTTGTTTGTAGGAGAGCTTGGGGTCTAGAGTTAAACCCAGGAATTTACTGTGTTCAACTTTAGGGATGCCATTGCCATTGAGCATGAGGTTCAGGTTGGGGTGGAGGTTGTTGAAATGACAGAAGTGCATGCAGACTGTCTTGTATTTGGAGAATTTAAAACCATTATTGTTGCACCAGACTTGCAGCTGGTTGAGGCTGAGTTGGAGCCTATTTTCGACAAGAGGAAAGCTAGGGGAGGATCAGACTGGTTGTTCCGTCCAGCGAGTGTCAAGATCCTCCTCAGCTTAAACGGAAACCAGCATGGTATAAGCATGTATTGTGTCACATAGAGACACACTCCACTAGAAATCTTTTGATGCTACAAAACACATAGCATTTTCTGAAAGGATCTATTGTTACACTTTAAGGTTACTTAGAGTCCACACTCCCGATTGGGATATCTCCTGATTGGGAGATCGAGACATGAACAGTGACCATAATTTAAACTGTTGCTAATAAGTTCAGTTAAAATTGTTTTGCTTTTCAAATTCTGTGATTCGAAAGTTGTATACTTTGCAAATGATATTGAAATGCATAATTCTGTATAATTTGAGCTTTTGCTGGTGACTAAAATGTTTAAATTTGCTTTTCAGAAAATATTAAAATAATTTTAAAGGATTACTTTAAAATTCTCTGGAGATAGTCAAATTTGTGGTGGTGAAAATGGAGAAAATAATTTCCATCGTTCTGTTGCACCAATAAAATTAGAATATTTGGCATGCATTTTTCCTACCTTTGCTTCAACCTATATTACCGTTATGTATTTCTTTAGAGACATTTTAATTTGAAAAGATGCATTGTGGGTAAAAATGTGAATAAAGACCCACCAGGAATTGAACTAGGGACCACCACCTTGCTTGTTGGAGACGAGTTGAGCAAAGATACTTACAGGTATGATAAAATGTCTGTATTTATGAAGAATCTTCTGTCTTTGGTCGCATCATCTGGGTACAAGGTGGTAGGATCTCCAAGCAGCAGCAGCATTTGCCTCTTCAGCACCATGCCAACCATGGAATTTAACTCCTCACGGGGGGTCTGAAGAAAGGAGACATGACATGTGATCTCATCAAGTTCCTTTCACACTATAAACCTTACACACCAAAGCATTAATTAAAGGTCCAAGGACAGTTAGAAAAGTTTTCTGTTTAACCATGTACTGCTAAGACTCCATTTAATTCTAAGTTTAAATAGTCTTTGAATTTTCAAAATAGCATGTGGTTTTAAGGTTATGAGTAATCAAAGTTTGAAATTTTGTAATATATTGAAAACATGTGATGTATGAACAAGAAAACACCTCAAAAAATTTTGTTTTTCTTTAAATTTTTCCCTTAATTTCAGACCTTGGAAAGTTCAAAATACCTTCTCCAGTTTGAGGTTGGTTGGGGGTATGGTAAAGATCATATCCTCTTCATTAGGATTATCTTCTTTTTTTTCAAAGAGAAATGGCAGAGGGTCAAAAAACAATGGATTAATACAAGAAATCAGAGACTATGCCCCATTCATACATCACAAGAGTAACACAAAATGTGCATATTTGCAAAAAAATTTTAAAAAGGTGTAAAATGGCAAATTTGTAACAGATTTTGATGATTGTTTTTTTCTTCATTAAATTTTTTGCTTCTTTATGTGTTTTAGTGGATTTAAAATCAATTGAGCCATTGTGACTTCTACCTGTTCCCTACCTGTCCATATATCTTTAATAAAAAAATAAAAAAAATATTAATAATAATAAATAACATTTTTATAGCACTTTTTCTCAAAAATGCACTTCACAACTAAAAGTCAATAGATTCCAGTCAACTTCAAAGTTTTAAGTTTTTTCTTAAAATATCAAAATTGCTCAGACTTTGAATATGAACTGGCAGGGTGTTCTAGTGTGCAGGTCAAGCAACTGAAAAAGCTTTGTCATCATAGCGATTCTTTGTTGTGATTCTTTGTTGTTCTTGGGATGTTTAGTACAAATTGTGTTGCAAGAGGAAGACATCTACCTGACTCATATCGTGAAATATCCATTGTTAAATAAGATGGAGCTAGACCATTTAGAGCTTTAAAAATGGATACAGTATTTTAAAATCAATCCTGTTTTTTACTTGAACCTAATACAATTGCCTGATATATGGTGATACATGCCCCTGTTTTGGTACACAAAGTATAGCTCGGGCAGCTTTATTTTGGAGATGCGGAAGATGCATAATATTCTCATTGTTGGTTCCAATAAGTATTGAATTAAAAATTGAAATTTAAAAGTTAGTTTTGACACCCCTCAACATCAGTAACATTCTTCATAAGACACTTGTCACAAATCTCAAGCGTAAGAAATGTACGGTCCAAACTAGTACATTCATTATTTATCTTCGCATTATCTGAGGACCAATTGGTTTTTCGCCCAAACATCCACATGCATATGAATTGTTCCACTTTAATTACCCCCACCCTTCCAGCCCCACCCTCCATACCTTCCCCAATCTTCCTTTATTTCAATAAAATATCAAATAACATTCTAAATCATTGATAGAAATTTAAATCATGTTTGGTATTTGATAATGGTCATCAGCATGATTGGTTAGATAATTAAAGGAGACATATAAAGTTCCGACAAAATCATTGTTTCATATGATAGTATTTAATATAACACATCTTCTGACCAAGTTTCATACCTCCTGAAGCATTCTAGCACATTTTGTATTATTATTACACACTTTAATGCTACTACTAAATAGCACCATGGGAGCTACTGTATCATTTTGATTTTAAAACTTGCAGATTATGATGTCATCAGCCTAGCAGGATGTTGGAATGCTTTGTATTTCTTTATAATCTACCTCAAGTTTTCTAGCTCATGAAAAATTCTTTTTCTTTTGTAAGGGTCAAGAACATTTTTGTGTATATATACAATTATGCTCTAAAATCATTATTTTGGAATAAAAACTTTAATCATATTTTAAAAGAAATACATAATCATTATTATGTCCCAGTTGGGAAAAATATGTCATCATGCACAATATTTCATTACAGAATTGAACAAAATGGCAGCCCCTCAAAAAAAAAAAATGCTGTATGCACCCCTAAATTTTGTCAAAGCCATAAATGTAATTAACATAAATATGAAAAGATTCATATAAAACAAAGCTGCTTGCATTTTACATTCCTATCAATTGATATTTTTTTGGACCAAAAATCTTTAATTTTTAACCAAAATATTCAATTTTGGACCAATGTTTACAACTAAGGAACACAAACCTTCTAACTACAGGCAGGTGAATGTTTTAATAAGATGTTTTTAAGGGGGCTTTAAACCCCTAAAAATCAAAAGGCTATGCCCTCCCTAATACTACAGAAAGGTAAACAGTCTAACATTCATAGACCACTGCATTATGTGTAATGCACTTGCCTCTTTATGACCGAGTTTTAACAATCAAAATACTCATTCTACAAAGACCAATGCATTTAATCAAAGGATATGTTTAAAGTCGCACTCCAAAATCATTGACCATTAATTTAACTAATCCTTTATTTTACTCAATCAGTTTCAAGGCAATCAATCATTTTTAAAATGTATTTCCATGGATGAATATTAAGATCCAATCTCTTCCTCCTTTTTCCAATTAACGTTAATGTCACTGTAAACAATGATATTCATAGTTAAAGTGTCTTTCTATTTAAAGATGCTCATCCAGTTCTGAAAGGAAAATTAAAATTGCCATTTTCCCACTTTATCCCAATTTTCTGTGTTCATTGAATGCCATTGCAATGCCTCCTTATGCTTTGTGTGCTCATATGGTAATTCTGCTACTTACTTTATGCATTTGTGATAAGCGAGTGCCTCAAGTACACGCTATCTTTACACTTTCTGAGGATCCCTCAAAACCTTCAACATTTCAGACAAATTAGATTAATTCATGCCTGTGTAAAATATACAGCTTGAATGCAAATACTAAGTGTGTTGAATTGATTTAAATTGCAATGATGCAAAAAGTCATGGTCAAAAATATTCACAGCTGCAACTGAATTCAAGCTGAGCAAAATACGACATTTTATTGTATTTATTCTAACAAAATACATTTCAATATTTGATGTAAAAGAAAAATATTAGAAGATCAGATAAGATTCTTGGGAGAAATATAGACATTGCATCACAAGTTCTCAAAGCCCTAACCATTCATTTTGGGATTTTACAACCTGATTGGTTAGTCCCAATAACAAGTGTAAGGCAGAGTTGCAAAAAACAAAAACAAGTCACTCAACAATCATTTATACAACTTGGTGACTAATTTCGATGAAACCAGTATTTTCACTTGCACTAGGCAAGTATTTTCTCGCCAAGTATTTTCTCATCAAGTATTTTTTCGCCAAGTATTTTCTCGCCAAGTATTTTCTCGCCAAGTATTTTCTCGCCAAGTATTTTCTAGACAAGTAGTTTCTCGACAAGTAGTTTCTTTCCCGCCAAGTAGTTTCTCTTTCGCCAAGTATTTTCTCTCTTGCCAAGTATTTTCTCTCTCGCCAAGTATTTTCTCTCTCGCCAAGTATTTTCTCTCTCGCCAAGTATTTTCTCTCTCGCCAAGTATTTTCTCTCTCGCCAAGTATTTTCTCTCTGGCCAAGTATTTTCTCGCCAAGTATTTTCTCTCTGGCCAAGTATTTTCTCGCCAAGTATTTTCTCTCTGGCCAAGTATTTTCTCCCCATCGTATTTGCTCGCCAAGTATTTTCTCCCCAAGTTTTTACTCCCCAAGTATTTTCTCCTCAAGTAATTTCTCCACAAGTATTTTCTTGTCAAGTATTTTCTCCCCAAGTATTTTCTCGCCAAGTATTTTCTCCCCATCGTATTTGCTCGCCAAGTATTTTCTCCTCAAGTAATTTCTCCCCAAGTATTTTCTCGTCAAGTATTTTCTCCCCAAGTATTTTCTCCCCAAGTATTTTCTCCCAAGTATTTTCTCGTCAAGTTTTTTCTTGCCAAGTATTTTCTCGTCAAGTATTTCTCGCCAAGTATTTTCTCGCCAAGTATTTTCTCGTCAAGTATTTTCCCCCCAGGTAGTATTTTTTCAAGTATTTTTCTCAAGTCAAGTATTTTTCAAAGAAACTTTTTGCCAAAATTTTTCGTCAAGTATTTTCTCCCCAGGTATTTTTTCGCCAAGTACTTTCCATTGAAATTTGAAATTTTTTGAGTGACTTTGTATTGCCCTTTTCCTGGACCTGAAATCATGACCATAGCAAGACATCTCACATGCACAATAAAACAAAGAAAGTACTAGAAATTGGTTTAAAAGAAATAAAATCAACATGCACTTTGGATTGTTTGGAAAAATTTACTAAGAATACCAAAACGAGATTTTCAATGGCTAAATTAAGTGTGGCGAGTACCACAGTATATTATATTTCTACTCACCACAATTTTTTTGCTCAGCTATGGTGAGCAGGTGAGTGCTTTTTCCAAACCTGGTGTAAAGGCACATCAGATAAACTGTATTCTTTGACCTAGGACAACAAACCGATATTCCACCAAGCAAGCCAGCCATGTAAGTACTAGATGAACTAACAGAGCTAGAAGTGCTACATCACTTGGGGCAAAAGTGTAACAGAACACCAAATGTGTGTTGATTACAATGCAGAAATGAAACGAAAGGTAGAGTTGACATATTTGATTTCTTGAGCTGTTGAATATTCCTTCCCCCTCAACAACTAGGTTATACAAGGGATTCTTAGGTAGAGTTGACATACTTGATTGCTAGAGCTGTTGAATATTCCTTCGCCCTCAACAACTAGGTTATACAAGGGATTCTTTAGAGTTGACATACTTGATTTCCAGAGCTGTTGAATATTTTGGAAAACACTAGGTTATACAAGGGATTCTTAAGAGTTGTACTTGATTGAAAAAATGTAATTCCTTGCCCTCAAAAAGAACGGCAATTTCTTTTAGGCCTTTGATATTAGTTTCTTGACATACTTGATTGTAGAGCTGTTGAATATTTTTGTGTTTTTTAGCATTATTGGCATGGATTATTAATGGAATATCCTTTGCCGAGGAGGTTTTGCATATTTTCCACTTGGTTTACAAAGGTTTACAAAGGGATTTAGGTAGAGTTGACAGCCTTGATTTAGAGCTGTTGAATATTCCATTCGCCTTCAACAACGAGGTTAAGGGATTCTTAGGTAGAGTTGACATACTTGATTCGAAGAGCTGTTGAATATTCCTTCGCCTTCAAAATGACGGGGGATTCTTAGAGTAGAGTTGGATTGCTAGAGCTGTTGAATATTAGAGAAAATAGCTGTTGGTAGGTTATACAAGGGATTCTTAGGTAGAGTTGACATACTTGATTGCTAGAGCTGTTGAATATTCCTTCGCCCTCAACAACTAGGTTATACAAGGGATTCTTAGGTAGAGTTGACATACTTGATTGCTAGAGCTGTTGAATATTCCTTCGCCCTCAACAACGAGGTTATACAAGGGATTCTTAGGTAGAGTTGACATACTGGATTGCAAGAGCTGTTGAATATTTCTTCGCCCTTACAAGGTTATACAAGGGATTCTTAGGTAGAGTTGACATACTTGATTGCTAGAGCTGTTGAATATTCCTTCGCCCTCAACAACTAGCTTATACAAGGGATTCTTAGGTAGAGTTAACATACTTGATTGCTAGAGCTGTTGAATATTCCTTCACCCTCAACAAGTAGGTTATTCTTAGGTAGAGTTGACATACTTGATTGCTAGAGCTGTTGAATATTCCTTCGCCCTCAACAACTAGGTTATACAAGGGATTCTTAGGTAGAGTTAACATACTTGATTGCTAGAGCTGTTGAATATTCCTTCACCCTCAACAAGTAGGTTATTCTTAGGTAGAGTTGACATACTTGATTGCTAGAGCTGTTGAATATTCCTTCGCCCTCAACAACTAGGTTATTCTTAGGTAGAGTTGACATACTTGATTGCTAGAGCTGTTGAATATTCCTTCACCCTCAACAACTAGGTTATACAAGGGATTCTTAGGTACAGTTGACATACTTGATTGCTAGAGCTGTTGAATATTCCTTCGCCCTCAACAAGGTTATATGGTTCCAACCATGACTGAAAGGATGACACTTCTTAAACAACAATAGTCAACACTTTAAATAGTAGGGGAAACAATATCACGCTCTAAACAGCAGGAAAACAAACTCACTCAAACCCTTGGCCCTGTGCCACGTTCCCCCTCTTTGTTGAGGAAGAAAGGCAACTGTCCCCTCAACATTTTAATCACAAAAAGAATACAGGAGATTCTACCTCAGGAATGAGCTTTATTTATGGCCCTATTAAATTTATGCTCATTTTGGAATTTTTCAAGACTGACCTTACAGATTACTGAAGGCTGTGATTACACTATAGAAATCCCAACGAGTTCTACGTGTAATTGTTATTTCACTTTGTGACACTTCTTCCCTCTCAAAATTATACAAATCTAAAATTTCTACGTTTCGCAATACATTCGTACCTTTCGAACACAGTTTTATACCCAATATATTTAGACTTCTTTCTTAACCCTTACTTTACCAGCATTTTTTTAAAAATGCACCTGGGAGGCGGAGTCAAAGACGGGGCACCCAAAATGGTGATAATATCGCTGTGTGGTAGAGTGAGGTTAAACATAAACACTTTCTGATGCTCTCATGAGACTTCACTCTTTAACATTTGTAAGACTTCTGTTTGTAACACAATTCTCCTACCCATCTTTACACATCATTGAACAAATCAATGTTTTGTTTAAACTACATCACTTATTCAGCTGCACAATGGAATAAAATGTCTTCAGCAAAAGAAATGGAAGGCTAGTTACGTGGTCCACCCTAAAGTGCTTCTCCTCAAGTCCAACCGACTATGTCGGTGCGACCGATTTTTAAGCAAGCCAATGCCAGGTGGGAGGAAAGTCGGAGTACCCGGAGAAAACCCATAATGTAAGGCGAGTATTGAACCCACGCACATGTAAAGATACAGCAGTGTACATCAGAGCTTCAACCACTCAGCTGCCTGACAACCATAAAGTCTGCAGAAGAATTATTACTACCTTTTATAGGTCTAACAATAAATCTGCATGGCTGTAAACTCAGTTATACAATTGAAATCTCGCCTTGAGAAGCAGATGCAATAGCTTGAGAAAGTAGATCCCTGATTCATATGTCACCTTCAGTAAAAGCTTCATAAAAGTTCTTAAAGGAATATTCCCATGAGTTTCTTTTTCATATATATGATAAGAAGACTATATTAAAGAAACAATTTGGTTTTAGGAGGTGTTGCATTTCAAAGATTGCATGAGTGTGTTGATAAGTGACCTCACAGTGTACAGTGTGATGTCATAAAGGCAAATTCAAGACATTTTTTGTGTATTTCTTTAAAAATTAATTGCCTGTTCCTAAATTACTGGAAGTAGCTTTTTGTAAACAAAGTAGAGAGGGGGTGGAAGAGGAGAATTAATTATAGAGATATTTTATCTATAACATACACTTTACCAGAATGTCTTTTGCTCATCCGCTCATGAACCTTACACTCTAAATAAAAATGTTGTTTTATAGAAATACAGAAGAATTGTCTTGGATCTGCCCTTATGACATCACATTTTACACTGTGAGATCACACTGATGAAATCTTTCAAATGTACTTACTCCAAAACGGGATAAGATAACAACATAATTTTTGCAGCAATATGTTTCTTTAATACTTCATTGAAATATTCCTTTAAAAACCTTACCAAAGTGTACAAAATTGACAAAAAATATGGGATAATTTGGAATTAGGATAATCTAGTCTGAGCAGAAAACTTTGTTTCCACTAGATCATGTACATTTTTTAGAAGAAAGTCTCACCTTTAGTATATAAAAGTCAAATCCATAGGCGCAGTCAATCAGATCTAGCACTCTTGATGTAACAACAAGCTCAAAATCTTTATTTAAGATTTCACTGTATAATGTTTTCTTCCTCAAAAATGGCCTCCATGTCTTCTTAAATCTACAAGGGAAGTAAACAAATAAAATAAAGTTATGTACAGCTGATTCCCTATTAACCACCTACAATTCCTTAACATAGGGATTCTATCTCAGATAAATTTGTAGCTGGGGAATCAATCAATATCTCTGAGTTATGAAATAAGCCACACCCACCATAGCAACGTGTTTACTAGGTGGGGAAAAACAAACTTCAAATCCGCAATCATGCATTACCAATGCATTGACATTTAGATGTTAGCGAGGCCTGCCACAAGCTTTGATTCATTTAGGCACTTCTCTGGATCTTTGGAGTTTTTGCAGGGATAAACAAAATTCAGTTTGCTAAGTGTTCTTGGTAACAACAATCAGATTTACAAAACCTGCAGCTGGCCAGTAAGCGCAATTTTTCTTCACCAATCACCATTTTGCCATCACTCAGTCTGTGTGTGCAGAAATTTGTTTTGTACAGTAAATTGCATTGACTACATGAGCGTGCCACTAGTTAATTGTACTGTACCAGTACCGAGTAGGATGTTTGCCCCACTTAGTTACACAGATTTTGTTGCTGGCAAATTCATGCAGTGATTGGTTAAAAAAGCTGTCAATCATCTAACTCAGTGAGATTAATTATGAAACATTTGAGCAACAATACAGTAACAATTTAAACAAAAAGATAAATACTACATCCCTCAGCATGAATGAAAAGATTGGAATTGATTCAAACTATATATACATAACAAATTATAGAAAAGCTGCAATCGTTGGAAAATTATTTGCAGATATCACAATCACATACAACATTCATCTTAAATTTTTATTCTGGAGGCTTAAAGCTGCAAAATATGCAGCTTCCAAGGTTGTTGAGAGAGGACTCTTTAATACTGATGGAAAAGTAGTATTTAAGTCAGAAACAAACAAAATTAATTCACAGAATATGTGGAAAACCTTTTTGTATACAATTTTACTTAAAGGAGACAAAAGTGTGACAGAATCCTTATTTCATATTATAGAATTAACTATAATGGTAAATACCATCATGGTCCACATGCCCATGCAAATTGACACCCATATGATATGACCTGGCCAATTATAAAAATGGCATCTCACACTAAGTCCCACATGGCATCCCATGTCCCCATGGCATTCCACCCCATGTCCCACATGACATCCCATCCCTTGTCCCACATGGCATTCCACCATATCTCCCACATGGCATCCCACCCCATGTTCCACATTACATCCCATCCCATCCCTTGTCCCACATGGCATTCCATCATGTCCCACATGGCATCCCATCCAATGATCCACATGGCATCCCACCCTATGTCCCACATGGATCCCATTCCATGTGCCTCATGACATCCCACCCCATGTCCCATATGACATCCCATCCTATGTCTTGTCCCACACATGGCATTCCACTATATCTCCCTCATGGATTCCACTATATCTCCCACATGCCATTCCACCATATCTCCCACATAACATTCCACCATATCTCCCACATGACAATCCACCATATGTCCCACATGGCATTCCACCATATGTCCCACATGGCATCCCACCCTATGTCCCACATGGATCCGATCCTACATGTATGTCCCACATTAATCCAACCATATGTACCACATGACATCCCTCCCTATGTTCCAAATGGCATCCCTCCCTATGTTCCACATGGCATCCCTCCCTGTGTCCCACATGACATCTCTCCATGTGTTCCCCATGGCTTCTCTCCCTATGTTCCCCATGGCATCCCACCGTATGTCCCGCATCAGTGGCTTCCCACCTGACATCCCACATGGCATCCCACCTTATGTCCCACCATATGTTTCACATGTTATCCCTACCAATGTTCCAATGACATCCTACTTTATGTCCCACATGGCATCACATCCCATGTTCCACATTACATCCCATCCCATCCCTTGTCCCACATGGCATTCCATCATGTCCCACATGGCATCCCATCCAATGATCCACATGGCATCCCACCCTATGTCCCACATGGATCCCATTCCATGTGCCACATGACATCCCACCCCATGTCCCATATGACATCCCATCCTATGTCTCGTCCCACACATGGCATTCCACTATATCTCCCTCATGGATTCCACTATATCTCCCACATGCCATTCCACCATATCTCCCACATAACATTCCACCATATCTCCCACATGACAATCCACCATATGACCCACATGGCATTCCACCATATGTCCCACATGGCATCCCACCCTATGTCCCACATGGATCCGATCCTACATGTATGTCCCACATTAATCCAACCATATGTACCACATGACATCCCTCCCTATGTTCCAAATGGCATCCCTCCCTATGTTCCACATGGCATCCCTCCCTGTGTCCCACATGACATCTCTCCATGTGTTCCCCATGGCATCTCTCCCTATGTTCCCCATGGCATCCCACCGTATGTCCCGCATCAGTGGCTTCCCACCTGACATCCCACATGGCATCCCACCTTATGTCCCACCATGTTTCACATGTTATCCCTACCAATGTTCCAATGACATCCTACTTTATGTCCCACATGGCATCACATCCCATGTCCCCATGGCCTGCTACCCTATGTCCCACATAGCCTCCTACTTTGTGTCATACATGGTATCCCAACCTACATCACACTCTGTGTTACTCGTGGCATCCCATCCCATGTCCCACATAGCATCCCACCCCATGTCCCACATGATATCCCACTCCATGTCCCACATGACATCCCATAGGCTCCATAAGAAGTCTCATCCTAGCTATCACAGTCCCTGAGCATACTATGTATGAAAGTGTCAGTTCATATAGTAGCTTATATGCAAATGGTTTTGGTGTATACCACATGGTATATATTATATCATATGTCCTGCATCGCCCCATCCATGTCCCACATGGCATCCCTCCCTATGTCCATATATGCAGTCACATCCTGTCACACTCCCTGACTGAGCAAACTAAATTTAAAAAGTCTGGTCAGTTCATATACTGTAGCAACTTTATGCAAATGAATACAATAATAAAGGCAGAATTTAATAATCATGCCTGATACAAACGTTGGTGCCCAAATATTTTGAAGAATTTTAAGGAATTTAAATCTCCAGTGCTACAAGAGAGACGCTTGAGGATGTCTGAAGAATATTCCAAAATTATATCATTTTACAGTTATCTTCTAAGGAAATATCAAATGTTTTGTAGACTTTTTAAGGAAACTAGTCCTTAATCTGTCTGAGGAAGTGTCTCTGAAAAACTTTTACATTTTGTAAGGAAATTTTAACCTTCCATAAGAATATCTGAAGTAACTTTAACTTTTTCTGAGAAACTCTGAAAAAACTTTAACATTTTCTGGAGAATTCTCAAAAAACTTTAACATTTCTGAGAAAATCTAAAAAAACCTTAAAATTTCTGAGGAAATCTCAGGAAATACTGTGGACAGCCGGACAGATGAAATCACCATTACATAGGTTCGCATTATGCTTCGCATGCTCATCAAAAATAACAAATCTTCTGACCAATCTCCTGAAGCAATCTAGCACATTTATTGTAATAATTATAAACTTTAATGCTACTACTAAATAGTACCATGGGAGAAACCATTTTGATTTAAAAACATCCAGATTATGATGCCATCAGCCCAGCAGGATGTTGGAAGGCTTTGTATTTCTCTACAATCTACCTCAAATTTTCTAGCTCATAAAAAATTGTTTTTCTTTTGTAAATGTCAAGGACACTTTTGTGTTCACATGAAATTATAAAACATGCTGTTAAAACTTTGTGTCACATCATTTTGGTATAAAAACATTAATCACATTTATAAAGAAATACATTTTAATCCTTATGTGCATGTTGGGGAAATTATGTCAACAGGTACAACATTTTGATACAGAATTGAACAAAATAGCAGCCTCCATGTGTCGACTACAAACATGAATAACTTGAGATAGGAATAAAATTTTGAGTTGTTGTTTGTGGAAGTTGCTTAATATTTGTATCCTCTATCATATGAAATAATGATTGTATCAGACTATGTCTCTCTAATGCAAGTTTAAACAACATGTATCCAATAAATACCCACTATTTGCTCCCCTTTATAAAAAGGCCCCCACCCTTAATCTTGTCACAATTCTTCTCTCTACCCAGATGCTGTTCCCTCTTTGTCCCTTATACAGTCCATTCCCATTCTACATCTTCCTTTCTTGATTGCTAACTTTTGCCATCACCACTCTTGCTCTTGCCATTTGCAATCTTGTTATTGCCATCAACAGTATTGCCTTGCCTTCACCTGTTCTTACAAACAGCAATCTTACTCATGGAATCCGTAATCTTGCTCTTGCCATCAGCAATCTTGCTCTTGCATTAGAGCTCTTGCCATTTGCAATCTTGTTATTGCCATCAGCACTCTTGCTCTTGCCATTTGCAATCTTCTTATTGCCATCAACAGCCTTGCCTTGTCTTCACCTATTCTTGCAATCAGCAATCTTGCTCATGCAATCAGTAATCTTGCTCTTGCCATCAGCACTCTTGCTCTTACCATTTGCAATCTTGTTATTGCCATCAACTGCCTTGCCTTCACCTGTTCTTGTTCTTGCAATCAATCTTGCTCATGCAATCAGTAATCTTACTCTTGCCATTAGCACTCTTGCTATTGCTATTTGCAATCTTGTTATTGCCATCAACTGCCTTGCCTTCACCTGTTCTTGCAATCAATCTTGCTCATGCAATCAGTAATCTTACTCTTGCCATTAGCACTCTTGCTATTGCTATTTGCAATCTTGTTATTGCCATCAACTGCCTTGCCTTGCCTTCACCTGTTCTTGTTCTTGCAATCAATCTTGCTCAGGCAATCAGTAATCTTACTCTTGCCATTAGCACTCTTGCTATTGCTATTTGCAATCTTGTTATTGCCATCAACTGACTTGACTTCACCTGTTCTTGTTCTTGCAATCAATCTTGCTCATGCAATCAGTAATCTTACTCTTGCCATTAGCACTCTTGCTATTGCTATTTGCAATCTTGTTATTGCCATCAATGCCTTGCCTTGCCTTCACCTGTTCTTGTTCTTGCAATCAATCTTGCTCATGCAATCAGTAATCTTGATCTTGCCATCAGCCATCTTGCTATTGCTATTTGCAATCTTGTTATTGCCATTAACAGCCTTGCCTTGCCATCACCTGTTCTTGCAATCAGCAATCTTGCTCATGCAAGCAGCAATCTTGCTCATGCAATCAGCAATCTTGCTCTTGTCATAAGCCATCTTGCTTTTCCCATCAGTGGTCTTGCTCTTGCCAAATCCCAGTCCTAGTTTACAAACATGCTTCTTCCCTTGATATCCCAAAACTATATTTTCAAAAGTCATTTTTTTATTACAGCAAAGGTTGCCACGGTTTTGCAGCACAACTGCCTTCAACCTTGTTATGGTCATCTTTGTTATTACATTTCATCCTTTTCTCAAACAACCAATGATCTTAATTACCCCACTTGAAACAAAGAGTCTGCACATCCCCAATTTGTCACATTATTACTTCATTTGGAACAAGAACTTTTAAGTCTACCTTCATAACTCTTCTCAGGGATTTTTATGATTATTTTTGTTGCTGCTGCAGAAATTGGTCAGCATTATAGGCATTTTTTCAAGTATTCCAAATTTTTACTAGTACAGAAATGAAGGTCATTTCTCACTTCATATTCTTACCGTCTTCAAATACACCTATGTGTACATACAACAACCAAGCACTAGTATGCATCTTGATATCAGTGTTTGATATCTACAGTACAAACTAGAGTTTTAGCACTCTGTAGAAAGCATACCTCCAACATACATACTTAATATTACCAGCATTTAATTCCCCATGGAGGCTGTTAGTTTCCACCCCCCGTAAGTTTCTGCCCCCAAATGTTTGGGGCGAAAAACAATGTTTAAGAACTTATCCTTGTTATTTTGGTAACTAAAAAAACTTCAGTCAATTAATGAATTGTTGCATTATGTTTCGAGCATTAAAAAAAGATAAAAATGCTGAAAGAATTGTCGGATTAAATCTGTTAAACGGTTTAAATGTAATGCTTCATGAAAGAATGATAATGAGATAAACTTTTGAGATAAAAAGCAGTAAAAAAATCCTGTTATTGTAGCTTGTTTATAATATTATATCGAATTAATTTCATTTTATTTCAGATTTATGGGAGGATTTGCGGTTTAAACTTTTCGGTTTGAACGGGTTTTAGGCTGAAGATTGTCTGATTATTGTGATTTTTAAACCCGAAACTTTTATTGTTATTTCCAAAAATTTAAAACTTGTTCTAATAAGAATTGATACCTTTTTAATAAATATCATCTCAACTTAAGAAACAATTGAACAAGTTTAATCAATCATAACTCAATAAACCTAAGTTGCAATGCTATTCCTAAAATATTCCCAAAGAATGCTACCTTTTTACATTTTTTTTAAATTATAAAATACTTGTAACTCCCTTAATGTAAGCCATGATTCCACTTTGTTTAAATCTATTAGAACTAAACACGGATAACACCATTTTTAGGAGCGCAAAATACCAATTTTCAGGGGCAGAAACTAACAGGGGCAGAAACAAACGTGATTCATTCCCCATATCCAATATAATCTACCTTAGAAATCTTAGGCGCATCAAGTACTTTCCCCAAAGAATCTCTTCTCTTATTTTTGATCTGCATCTTTGCATTTCAGCATTTTCCTTTCATTGAAAAAATCATTTTGTCTTGATTTTCTGTGATACCAGAAACTACTCGATTTGATTTTCTTCGAGTCCACATAATTGATTGTTTGGATTTCCTTTCAGGGCATAAGTTCATTGCTCAGCACATTCCATTGGAAAGATGAAACTAATTTTTGACAAATCTCACCCTAGAACATCCCAACCATCCATTTCTGCCCTTCTCCATATGTCCAAAATTGTAATCACTCCCTCTCTAAGCAGTAACAAAACCACACAGCTGTCACACAGCTGTCAGTCTCTTGATGACTAGACAATACACTCTACTAAAACATACCAACCCTTCCATTTCTGCCCTTCCATTTCTGCCCTTCCATCTCTGGCCTTCCATCTCTGCCCTTCCATTTCTGCCCTTCCATTTCTGCCCTTCCATCTCTGCCCTTCCATCTCTGCCCTTCCATTTCTGCCCTTCCATTTCTGCCCTTCCATCTCTGCCCTTCCATCTCTGCCCTTCCATCTCTGCCCTTCCATCTCTGCCCTTCCATCTCTGCCCTTCCATTTCTGCCCTTCCATTTCTGCCCTTCCATCTCTGCCCTTCCATCTCTGCCCTTCCATCTCTACCCTTCCATCTCTGCCCTTCCATCTCTGCCCTTCCATCTCTGCCCTTCCATTTCTGCCCTTCCATTTCTGCCCATCCATTTCTGCCCATCCATTTCTGCCCTTCCATTTCTGCCCTTCCATCTCTGCCCTTCCATCTCTGCCCTTCCATCTCTGCCCTTCCATCTCTGCCCTTCCATCTCTGCCCTTCCATCTCTGCCCTTCCATTTCTGCCCATCCATTTCTGCCCTTCCATTTCTGCCCTTCCATTTCTGCCCTTCCATCTCTGCCCTTCCATCTCTGCCCTTCCATCTCTGCCCTTCCATCTCTGCCCTTCCATTTCTGCCCTTCCATCTCTGCCCTTCCATCTCTGCCCTTCCATCTCTGCCCTTCCATCTCTGCCCTTCCATCTCTGCCCTTCCATTTCTGCCCTTCCATTTCTGCCCTTCCATTTCTGCCCTTCCATCTCTGCCCTTCCATCTCTGCCCTTCCATCTCTGCCCTTCCATCTCTGCCCTTCCATCTCTGCCCTTCCATTTCTGCCCTTCCATTTCTGCCCATCCATTTCTGCCCTTCCATTTCTGCCCTTCCATTTCTGCCCTTCCATTTCTGCCCTTCCATTTCTGCCCTTCCCCAGTTCCAATATGTACCAAATTTGTATCACTTCTTCCTTAAGCAGTAACCAAACCATCTTGAGATATGATGATGACAGACAAACAAACAAACAAATACAGGCAAAAACATAACCGCCAATCTAAATTTGTTAGCTGAGGTAATCAATCTCTTGCAATGAGGTAATCAACATCAACAAGATGAATAGCCTTTTCAATAATTTATATTCAATTTTCTTTTCTGATGAAAACAGACTTGAGGCACATTTCCATGTTTTCTTACCTTGGTCCACCCATAGGTTTCTTCGGCTGCGTTTTTCTTTTGCCAACTACCCAACCTTCTCCTCCCCAGAGACCAAGCTGGGCCTGTGGAGGGTAATAAACTGGGATTGGGTTACGGTCATGGCGCTTCCTCTCTCCCGTAACTGGATCTTTGTACCAGTCCTCTGCAAACAAGAAAAAAAGGTATTCATCATAACTGAAAATAGTAATATACGAAATGTTTAACACTGTGTACATCAAAATGTAATCTGCTGTTTCATAGACTTGTTTCAACACAGAAGATGATAATGTAAAGCTAAACACCAAATAATCAGAACAATAATTTACAAATGAGTAAGAATTGTTGGAACTTAGGGCTTTCACGATATGAGATATCCATTTTTATGGACAAAAATGTTGCAATATATCAGCATATCTATGTTATGATTATTTAATCTGAAAAACAGCTTCTGGTCTTAGCATGTAGATCACATTTATCCCATTAAAACTATATGCTGAGGAAAAGAAGCACAAAAGAATATCAGATATGTTTACAGCTTCTATTTTCAAAAAGGATGTCTATTTGCAAAATGGTCTGGAATAAATCCTTCACATTACCATTACTCATTTTTTGGTATTTAATCAAGTCTGTACCAGAATAGCAAGCAAACATTTTGTTAGCTATTCTGGTACAGAATCTATTAAGTACTAAAAGGAGTATAATGGTAATGTTAAGGCTTTATTTCAGTCCATTTTGAAAATAGGTTTGGTTTGGTTTGTTGATGTTTAATGGCACCACGACAGTCAGAGTCAAATGTGCCAAGAGGGTGTTAATAAATAATGGTGTAGAAAATAGAAATCCATTTTGAAAATAAAAGCTGTTTGCTGCAAATAAATAGAAGCTGTTTGCTACAAATATTTGCTTTAATATGCAGTTTACATGTGAAAATGACATATCACAATATGTTAATCAGGGCATTTTGATATCAAGGAAAAATCAGTATCATGATATTACAATAAGGACTAAATGTCTCCATTACATTGAACTTACCACTGGATCTCTCCAATGTAAGTTGGGTACTGAAGCAAATGGTCTGTTCCAATCAAAATAAGCTTTAGGTAACCTTGTAGCTACACCCGTTTCAAAAAATCCCTGCAATTAGAAAAATAGAAGCCAAACATTAGACTGGTCAGTTCAATTCAGTTTATCTTTCAATTTTAAGATTCATATAATTGGAAAGATAACTCAGATACAACACCTTTAAAATTAAAAGTTGCAAAATTAACAAGTGCATAAATACTATTAAAATTAACAAGTGCATAAATATAAATATTATTAAAATTAACAAGTGAATAAATACTATTCAAATTAACAAGTGTATAAATACTATTTAAATTAACAAGTGCATAAATACTATTAAAATTAACAAGTGCATAAATACTATTAAAATTAACAATTGCATAAATACTATTCAAATTAACAAATGCATAAATACTATTCAAATTAACAAGTGCATAAATTCTATAAAAATTAACAAGTGCATAAATACTATTCAAATTAACAAGTGCATAAATACTATTTCAAATTTTAAAGGCCATAAATACTTTCAAATTAACAAATGCATAAAACTATTCAAATTACATAAAAATCAAATTATATAAATATATCAAATTTATACTTTAATATTTTTTTTTTAAAAAAAAAAAAAAATTCATAGCTTATAGTCTGCCACTTGCAAACCACCGGATACAATGGCATGAAATTATTTTCCATGAATTTGTTCATGATGGGACTGGGGGTCCTGCGTTTGTGACATGGGGTCAAAGGTGGGGATTTTTCCATGTCTGTGTGTGAATGTGTGCGCAGGGAGCTGCCATTCTAAAATAGCAGCTCATAGTGTGTGTAACACAAAAAATTGTCATATATAACTGAAAATTTGCAATACCAATTTTTGTCAAACTTGGCACAGGGGTACCCAGGATAAAAAATATATATAAATTTGTCTCCCAAATTTTGGGGGTAAGGTCAGACATCAGATGAAACAATGTATTACTGAGGGCTGTATCTTTTATAGGAAAGACATATAACATGGTTGGGTAGGATAAAACACTAAAATATTTTTTGAGGTCAAAAATGTGTTTTAAGGGGTAATTTTGTGCCACTTTAAACTCCTAAAACATACCAAGACCCATTTCAATCTAATGTTGTACCATAATACATTGGTGCATGAAGCTGTGCCCCACAGACCCTAGAGAAAGTGACCTCATTTCCCTATTTTTTGTCTACAAAAAAGTGTGATCTAAGTGTGATTGGTGTATATTGTACTGTACAGTATATGGTATGGGAAGATAAATGCAACAAAATTATGTGATTCTTATAGTTCTACAGGTCAAAGGTCACAAGTCAAGATCATTTGGGTTCATTTTGGTCTATTTTACATAATTATATAGTTTGTAGGTAATGTATAAGTCTCTTACTACAGTATGTTTTTGAGTTTCAAAAGGTCTGAGGTCAAGGTCAAATTTTTGTTCAACATGAGGAAATCTGTCCCAATTTAAACACAAAAAGTACATTGCCAATTAAGATCCAAAGTGGTGGTTTGGTACCCTGTGAAGTGAAGTTGTGCTTCCCAGACTTCTGGCTTCAAAGGTCAAGGGGCAATAAACCTACATTTGACCTTTCTGTTGCAGTTTTAAATGGAAAGCAAGTTTGAGTTGTGGATGGGATGTACAGGGTTGAGTATTTCAGTCTGTTTGAATGATTTATGATGTTCTGTTGTTTCAAAAGATCAAAGGTCATGGTTTATGCACTACTTTTATATCATTGATCTAATTGCCTGACCCCTTATATTTTCAAAACAAAGGGACTTTGCACAGTAGACCTATGGTACCAGATGGTGAATTGTTGCAATGGGAAAGGTTAAAGGTGAACTATTATGAGGTCAAGGTCAAGCCTGTGTTGCAGAATTACCCACATTCAGGTGAAAGGTCACAGATCATTAGCTAAGTGACATGTTTTTGAATTATTTGAATCCAACTCTGTTGGATTGCATTTGTAATATTTTGGATCTTTACTTTTGGTATTTCTATTGTATTTTACTGTCTGTGATATGCTTGGATCTTTAATATGATTAAGCGTTTTAAAAATGTTAGTTAAAATAATAACCGGAACATCGCAAATGATACAAATTTTCTTGCCATATGCACCTTCCAGGGGTGTAGCCAGCTTTTCAGATTAGGGGGATGGGGGTGGGGGGTGGATCGCCAATGGAAATTATTTGGACCTTTCTTTTAGCATATTTTCTGGACCTTTTTACCATTGGCATTTTACTTTTTTTGGGGAGTTGTACAACCCTGTAAACCCCCATTAGCAACACCCATGCCTTCCAGCCCCCCAATAATTGTATCCATTTACAATTACTTTCTGCTTCCAATTTGAAAAGTAACATTCAAACCATTCAAAGTGCAATATGGGTTTTTCCAAACTGGGACCGAAGCACTGTCAGCACGGTTGGGTGATTCATCGTATCAAAGCTGCACCAAAGTCCAGCATCACCACTGATATCAATCCATTGTCCATAACCATCAACAGGTCTGACTTGAACCGGACACGAGCTATTTCTGTGCTGTGATGTGCCCGATAACCTGATTGGTAATCAGGCAGCATATGGTTCTTAACAAGGTATCTATTCAATTGCAAGATAACTGCCTTCTCGGTGATTTTGGATAAGAATGGCAGATTATTTACTAGTCTGTAATTTCTGAAAACTGTTGGTACAGTAGGTCTTCTTTTTTAAGGAGTGGTGTTATGTTTTCTAATTATGTAGAATCCTCCTTCTGTAATTCAGGTACTATTTTTGTAATTACTGGCATTAACACATCAGAACATTGTTTAAGTATAGTAGTTGGAGCTAAATCCAATGAACAATGCTTGGGCTTGGCCCCTGTAACAAGTTTACCAAGTTCCTCCTCATTCAGAGGTTCAAAAGCAGAGAGACTTGGTGTTTCCTTTGTATTATCAATGTCAACTGAATCAACAACAACTCCATCCAGCTCCTCATGTATTTTAATAAATCTGTCCACAAGAAAAAGAATTGAAATGAGTGCATGGAACATGGACTTTCAAATCTAGAAGAGGGTTTGCTTAATGTTTATTTAAAAGGCAGTTAACTATTTGCATACAGTTCCTTTTGATTTTTACCAGCTGATTTAATCTTTTCATCGTAGTACTCTTCCTGTGCTTTGTTTCGTTCAAAGATGTATTTATTTCTCAATTGTTTGTATCAGGACAGATTCACTTCTGAGGGTATTCTTTGGTATACCCTCTCAGCTTTCATTAGTGTTCGCTTATACTCGCGGTGCTTATTACTAAACCAAGGAAGGGTTGGTTTCACTGTAACTTGTCTTTCTTTGATTGGTGCAGACTTATCAAGGGTAGAGCTCAGTGAGGTGTTGTACATCTTCATTAATTTATCTAAGTCATTTGGTATCCACAGAAACAAGCTGCGATTGTAATTGACATCTAAAGACATAACATAACATAACATAACATAAAAGGTTACGGGCTAAGAAGGTTAGTCACCCCATAAAAAGCCCAAACTAACACCACCACCACCACAAAAAAAAAAAAAAATCGAAGGCCCAGAGTTAATAAAGAATGTATCAATGTTGACCTTAAAATTGTGAACAGAATTGGAGCTAATTACCCACTCAGGCAAACCATTCCACTCATTAACAACTCTTTGCGAAAAGCTAAAATGCCGAATATCTATCTGAGAACTTTTTGGTCAATTTCAAACTGATACCACATGTCACATGAGGATTAGCTGAAACATGCAAGAAATAACAGGAAGTCAAAACATCACTACCAGATAGGAACATAAAAACATGAATCATATCGCCATGTACTCTTCTCAAATCAAGCGTGGTCAAACCAAGAATCCACAATCTAGATTTATAAGCCTACATTCATGTCGATGCTAGCTATTTTCCGGCTCATAAGCTTTTCAATTGTGCAAGATGGATTTTCCAGTTCAAGTCTACAGTCTACAAAATATTGTTAGACAATACCTTACTTAAAGCAACTTTAAAGTCCTAAAACCATCATGAAATATCTTTTTCTTTTTTTAAGTTGTAAGAAAACAATTCTCCGTCCATCACTACTTAGTTGTCCACTGTGTACATTCATGACAAACTGCATATTTATGTAAATTCATATACTCGTTTTGCGCAGGCATACATGAGCATACGTAAGCTTATCCTGGCGCATTATGCCTAGAATAATTGGGAGTTCATTTGATTCTCATACCAAATATAATCTACCTTAGAAATTCTAGGCCCACCAAGATTCATCCCCAAGTTTTGATCTGTAATGAACATTTGCAATCTGACTGGATTTTTTCCAAGATCTTACTATTGTTTTCAGTTTTATTCAAGTGAAGCATCATTGTTTGAGCTTTATCCAGAAGGAATCACATTCCATCATTTTCCATTCATGGCAGAAACCAATTGTATTATTTTCACTGATTCGGAGAACACTTGATGTAAGTCTTTTGAGTCCAGAAAATTGATTGTTTGGATCTTCATTCAGAGCACAGTCATTGTTCAGCACATTCCATTGGAAAGTTTCAAATTAGTTTTGACAAATAAGTCTTGACAGATCTTATCCTAAAAATCCCCACTCCTCAATTTCTGCCCTTCTCCTGTTCCAATAAGTCCTAAATTTGTATCACTTCTTTTATGAAACAGTAATAAAACCACACACCAAATTTGATCAAAATCCAAGCATCAGTTCTGGAGATATCTTGATGACAGACAAAAAGACAAACAAACAAACAAATTTACAGAGGTGAAAACATAACCTCCGTCCACATTAGTGTACATGGCAAAAAAGCACACGCTGACACAGAAGAATAATTCTTTTAAGGCTTTAAACTACCCAAGCTGGTTTATACTACTGTACGTTGGTTTTGTATTTAAGTAATTTTTCTTTTGTGTATGTAGGGCTATAGTACGAATCTTCATATTTGAACTCCTTCGCTCTGAATCTCTGATTTAACCCTTACTCTACCAGGGCTTTAAAAAGAGCGACCCCAATTTTCGTAACTTTTTTTTCATATGCATTTTTGACAACTTTCCTTTCATTTTCTTTCGTTACAAGTTTGTTTGGAATAAATGCTAAGATATTTATCTTTTGAGTAATTAAAACCAATATAGGAAATATTGGACAAAATTATGCAAATTAAGCAATTTTTGGCTAAATTTGGTCAACAAATGGTCAATCTTTGCAGAAGTACAACTGGTTGTCAGAATTGAAAATAGAGATTTGTGTTATGTATTTAGATTCTTTTTGAAATTTCTTTTCCAATGATACTAATCTATAATTTTTTAAAAGAAAGAAAAGATGAAAACACATCAAAAATGATCAAAGTCAACATCCCCTGAAAGCTGCAGCAGAAAAATGATTATGCAGTGGTCACGGCGAGACTCGAACCCGGAGCGCTCGCATGCTAGTCGCATACATTTCCTCTGCACCACGTAGTTGTTCAAGTTTGAGAGGTGTAATTTAATTCTTATAGGATAGGTTCTAAATAGAGGGGGGTATGCCTTTATTTATATATCAAATGAAAGGAAATTTCAAGCGCTGTCGAACGGCGGTTCAACAAAGCATGTGTGATGTACGGTTTGGGTTACACAATTTTTGGAGAAAAAAAACGGATCAAAAATGGCAGAAATTCATGAAATTTTGAAGAAATTTCTCCAGAACAAAAGATTGCACGTAGGGATTATAAAAATTACACCAGAAACCAATACTATCATGTCTTAGGACTTGTGTGTTTGATTTTGAAGCAAAAATGTGATCTTGAAGTTATCGTAAGATGTAAAAGAGAAAAATCTAAAAAAATGTAAATTTTTCAGCAATTATTGAGTTTTACCCTTTTTCGATGTACTTTTTCTAAAAATTATGTCATATGACCCCTATAAAAAAGTTTCATTTTGTGAAAGAAATATCCGAGTACTTTAAAATGATAGCAAGATTACTCTTATAGGACTGTGGTAAAGTCCCGATTTTATTTTTAGAAAAAGGTGGTTTGAAAACGGCTATACTATCGCCGCGTGGTAGAGTAAGGGTTAAGAGTCAACATGTATTTTCAATTAATTTTCGATATGAAGACTTCTATATTTTATCCTGAAAATCAGCACACTGAAACTTGAATTTGTTTTACACATTGTGAATATCGTAATAACTCAATTGCTATCCTAAAAGGATACAAATTTTTCAAGTTTGAAAATAAACTTTTCACACATTTTTTGCGAGTGTCTTGACAAAAATTGTAGCACACACATGAGCATTATTTCCAACCAATAGAAAGATAGAACGCTTATGTAAAGAAATGCTTGCAGATTTTGAGTGTGTATTTGCATCCCCTGTGCAGCCTTGAGTGTATGAATGCACCATTGTGCGTCCTACGTGCGTGTAGCCAGGAAGCATACCCTATGCAATCCAATGGCAGTTTATAATGGCCAAGTTGAACAGAACACTTCAATTTACGTTTCTCAAAATGATAAAGAATTCATTATAAAAAGGTTCAAAACTGTATTACTGTTCGAAATATTGTTAGACAATACTACAGTATGACCTTACCTAAATTAACTTAAATGTCCTAAAACTGTAGCAAAATAGCATTTTTATTGAAAGTTGTCCAAAATTATTCTCCGTCCACCAGTATTGCTTGTCCACCGCGCATAAAATGACTAACTGCGCATTTGTGCAAATTTGAATACTCGTAACACGTGGGTGTACACAATTAAATGGGAGGATACACAAACTTTCCATGGGCTTTCACGCGATGGTCTATTCACGATGGGCAGAAATATTTGAAATTGAGTCCCGTGCAATATTGATTTACAAATGGAATATCTTATCAATTAATTTTTTTGTTACTCCCAAACTTCTTGCTGCTTTCTTCATGCTGGTTTTGCATAAGTACTGCTTAGTCCTTATGCAAAATAAGGAGGTCAAATACACCTTACAAAAAAAAAATGCTTATTTACTGCTTCAACTTATGTTAAGTTCTGCTTAGATGTGCGGTACGCGTGCAACACACTTTAAGCTGCAAACGCACGGTAGGTGATAAATACGTGCAAATGCAAACATGTTTCACAAAAAATTGGGCTGCCAACCAAAAAAGTGTCAATAATTTGCCAACGCTCTCACATTTCGGTTTTGCTCGCGATCATAGATGGAAGCGTGTGTATGTTGTTTTGTTAACGCATTTTTTTTTAAGAGCAAAAACTTTGTCTAACAAAATATGATGGCAAAACCATTAAAAATAGTTAATATTGTAAACTTTAGTACTAAATACATTTTTATCTCCTTTTGTACACGAAAAAGAATGAAATTGAATGATTTTCAGAGATAATCATTTACCTTGACAACTTTGTTCGTCCGACTCGTGACAGGCGTACACAAGTAATGCACAGCTCAGGCCAGATTACGCTGGCAAGTGTTAGTTTTCAGATATTCACAATGACGATCTTTCTCAAGAGACAACAAGACAACAGCTCAAAAAAAGTTTACATCACAAATTACACGATGGAGGAGTATGTTTGATATGCAAAAAAATATTGAATGAACAAAATAAAATATATGTGGCAAAACGATCAAAAAATACTTGGGAAAAGAATTTAGGCCTATACAGCTAAAAGAAAGTCTAATTTAGTCAATAATTGTTCTTCAGGCAGTTCTTGCATATGTGTTTTAATGAATTTCATGTCGATGTTGTGATGCTCATTACGTAAGTGTGTAGGAACGGAGAGGGCAGAGGGAACGTGCCCCCACACAAAAATTGAATAAAGTGCCCCTTTTGAAAATAAAAAGTGCACCTCGATTACAGTCAAAGGTGCTAGAATTTGTGGCGGAATTTGCAGACACTTTTATACAAATATTACAAAAGTAGCTTTTCAAAATAAACGCTGCTTGGGCTCAGTAATTCTACCTACTGGTGGGGGTAATCTAAATTTATTAAATAAAAATAAAGTGAAGACGACAACTGTTTTGTTAATAAAATTGTAGACCGGCCTGTGCCAAAATATTTCGTTCAAACAAAACTTCATATATTTTGTATAATTTCTATACTCTTTACCCTGGGCCAATTCAGCCTCATGACGCATACCAACATGAAAAATGGGCAGAATTTTCTTACAGAAAGTGGAGCAAAGTCAAAAGTTTGGAGGGACATAATCACACTAAGACGCAAAAAATGATCTTACAAAAGGTACAAATTCGGAAAAAAGTGTGTGTGGCCATTAAGATTAAGTCTTTTTTAGTATGTTCATGCTATTTTTACATAGAAGGACAAATTTTTAAACTTACAAATTATGACAAAAGGCAACAGCCACAAAATCATCGCGGAAAGGCTTATTTTAAGCCATGCGCCATCAATATTCGATTACGCTATTATGTTGAGTCAATGTAAACGTTTTCCACATTGTAATTTGCATGACTTTTGACTGTGTACAGCCGATGCATACGGCTACAGTACACAGTCATATGTTATTTGACCAGGCTAGGCCTAGAACTCCCCGTAGTACAGTCAGACTGATGCCAGCTGTGTTAGTATGGCTGCCGTTAGTGATGGCTGGCCATCTGAAGGTACTACAAAACCCAATACCCTCCTGTACTGTTTTAAGCGAAATGTTTAAAGTATAGAAAAATCTCAGTTTTTAGATCTTTATGACAACAAAACTATTTTACCTTCTTTCTTTTTGCCCACAATGGTTAGAATCGATGTTTGAAGCCCATCAGTCTTCAAAAACTGTTTTTAAGGTGATTTTAGTTACTTTTACCAAATTATTTTGGACTACTTATCCTTACATAAAAATTGTCTGACGAGCTCTCCAAAGTAAGGTCAAAGTTCAAAACACTGCCATCGGGATTTTAGCGGGGTAATATGTTTTAGATTATTTGAGGAAAAAATTAAGATAAAACTTATAATGTACAATTATATTATCTAAACATTTCTTGATGTTTTATCTATTTGTTTTCGCAGTTTTTTTTTTTTTTTAACCAAAACTATTTTATAAAATTATATGAACAAAAAAAAAAATGTCAGTGAAAAATCAACTTGCAGTTTAGTGGAACATTCCAAAACTTAATTGCGGATGTTGAATAATTATTCAGAATTGTGCGGTGACTAAGAAAATGGCGACCAAAATATGAATCTTGGACAAGTTTATTCCATAGTGGTGCTAAATAGATAAAGAATTTGGAAAAAGCGTACTATTTAGATAGTACTGCCTAGGCCCTAATAATAATATCCCAAAAGTAAGTTATTTTTTAATCATCAATTTTCTACAACGTGTGAATTTAAAAAAACAAGAATTGCACCTGATCTATAAAAACCCTCGTACGGCCATCTCAATGTCAACCCGTGCTGAGGGATGTGTATAATAACTAGGCTAGGCCTTGAACAGAACAATTTTCGCACAACCCATTAATTAAGTTAACATACATTTTGCGTAGAAACAGTGACACTTCTTCAGGCTTGTTATACTTACCGGCCGTTTCTCCGGGTCAAACGTTATTTTTTAGGAACTGGCGCATTTCTTAGCTGAACTGCTAGTTTAAATAATTTGTTAGAGATCGAATTTGTAACACTTTTCGCGTTCATTTTGCCTGCAAGTTAAGGTACGGGGTATCTTGTGTCATGACTGCCAGCTAGCTGAGAACTTTGACTGACACACTTGGTTGACTTGAAGAGAGGGCACTATTCTAAAATTCAACAAGAGAATTCCACAGTTATAGCCCGTGCCCAACGGTCCCACCTGGCCTGCTGGCCCTCTAAATATAATCTTACTACAATTTTCCGTGACTTAAATGCCAAAATGTTTAGCAAATTTAAGCACGTTCATGCATCTTATGATATAGATGGATGCACGATCCTTAGGCATATATAGAGGATTGCGTTCCAGAGAGCAAATATCAATAGGAAAAATCGATAAATGTTCTGGGGCATCTCCCCTGAAGCCCACCAATAAATAACTTTCTCAGTTACTTTTGATTTTGAGCAAGCATGCACTTGTTTTATTCGGGTGACACATTTTAGTTTGATCCAGGCATTAGCTCCATTAATACCTTGTAGCAATGAAACAGACAAATACAGTTTCATGTAACGATGTAAAGTAAAAATGATTTGATACAAGCGAGAAAATTTGACACTGATTGTAGAGAAATGCTGCAGCTGCATACTATTTTTATTATCAAGAACTGTGTTGCATGACAATAGGAGACTTAGAATTATTGGGGGCCGAGCTCTAGCCTTTGCGTCATATATTGCATGATGCATATAATATACATATGAATTTACTATGCAACCCGACTGGCTCATAGGTTCCGACGGCCCTGGCTGTTGATGATGTTAATTTTGGTCTATGAACAGGCACAAGAGTTTTTTTAAACCACGTACCGGAAAGAGCTATAATTTATGAGTTTAAGGGTCTTTGCATTTTGAAAATAGCTTGAATTGTTGTTATATATTGAAGAAAAGAAAGTGTTTGAACAAGAAAACACCTTTTGCTTTTGTTTTCTCTATATTTCTAATTCTACAGCCCGTATACCTTTTAATGAACAGATGAGATGATGTATGCGTGAACTTCAGAAGTGTCCGTTCTAAAGTCAGGGGCAGTAACTTAAAGGTGTGTGGGAAGGGAGAGGGTGGTGGTTGTGTTACACCCCTATTAAAATGATTTGTAGGGCAATTCCTATTTTGACAATTTCATCAGGCAAAAAATGACCAGCATTGAGAGAAAAAAATTGTAGAAAAATAATGGCTATATAATTTTATATTGTTGTTCCTTCACAAAAAGACAAAATACTCAGTTTTGAAAATGGATAATATTATAGTTCGCCTACACAGCATGTGGTTTTTGGCACGTGAATTTTTTAACTTACTAACTGGGCGATCATTTGGTCGCCCAGTGCGAAATTTTGATCGCTCAGTGAACAAAATTATGATGCACTGGGCGACCAGAATTTTCGCTTTGGTTTAACAATATGGCCACATACAGTCGTAAAATGACAGTTTTTAAAACATACAACGTCATGCATGTTATGTCAGAATTAATATCTCCTTTAATTATGAAGATGCTCAAATTGACTTAGGGATGATTGCGGTGACCCAGTGAAAGTTCCTTTAAAAATTCACTGCTGGCTTGCAATATAGAAAAACCAAGATTTTAAAACATATGACATCCTTTTTAACCATTTTTAAAGAATACGATTGAGATTGTATAATTTCCGACAAAATTGATTGAAACAATTATTCTCAATCGTAGCCAGAGTGAGATTTTTCACTCGTATACATTAAGAGAGTGTGGTTCATCACGGAGTCCACTCTGATGAAAATACCAAGCACAGTGGATTACAATTTTTTTTTTGTAGATGACGTGCAAGACTCGTAACACTGTTGGCTGTTGATAGGTTCAAACTATACGGAAATCGGAGAAGTTTATGTTCTTTGTTAGCTTCATTTTGATTTCATCAATTCTCTCTTTCTCTACGTACCAGACTATTTTCCTGATAGGTTTTTCAGTATCAGAAAGGCTTATTTCGCTTAGGTCTATTCCAATAGTGTTCTTGAAACAAACACAATTTAAAAATATCTTCAGTTGTATCTTCCTGGTCACAAACTTGAAAATCGCATTTTATATTAGGGTAACTGTTCCTGTAATTGGCTTTAGCTTTATCAGTATATTCATATTCAGTCTTAATTTGATTATAACAAGGGTGTCAGTTGTTTTCAACTCATGAATATATTTCTGACTTTCATAACTATGTTCTAGTTCAAATCTGAGTTTACTCGTTTTCTTCCTTTGATCCATTTCCTCTATTCCATCAGCAACTTTCTTTTTAGGTTCTTTCTTCCATTTACTTTGTGTTTTCTTCAGAACATTGCTTATATCAATATCAATTCCATATTTTCCTCCTATGATTTTGAGTTCATGATCCATGCAGAATAACCTTTATCTGTTTGTTCAATAAGTATTTTTCTTGGTGTTCTATTTTCGTCTGAGTTTAGTCAATAATGAAAGTTTCTTGAAGTGAATAATTTGGAAGATTGGTCAAAAACCTGCTTCTTTGAAATGTCCCCAATATGATGCTGTACTATTAAGCTGAAGATGTAACAAATCATCCTTTTGTGTAGTTTTTAGTCTGATCTTGTACTTTCTTTGCTGATATATTAGTCCATGCATGTTTCCATAATATATACACGTACGTGAAGGCTGCAAGCATTAGCTACTAAATTGTCCTTGTATATACACCAGTATACTGCATTTCCCGACTTTCTTCTGGTCTCCATACTTTTCGAACTGTCTATTGTTTTATTCATACGTTTAGTATGTGCTCCTTTCTTTTCAAGTCTGTTTTTAATAAAGAATTAGTCTAGTGGTCAAGCATGTTTATCTTATGTAAAAGAGGACTTCAAAAGAATCAAAATGGTGAAGAAAGCATTTAAAATATCTTATTCCGTTTAAGGAGATATTTAAGTTCAAAGTTTAATATCATTTGTGATAAATGACTGAAATCAGACTAG
The DNA here is from genome assembly GCA_020152595.1 of Chiridota heheva. Taxonomy (NCBI): domain Eukaryota; kingdom Metazoa; phylum Echinodermata; class Holothuroidea; order Apodida; family Chiridotidae; genus Chiridota; species Chiridota heheva. The sequence goes on from JAIGNY010002361.1 coordinate 1,579,991, forward strand.
TTGTGATGTCACAGCCTCATCGGGTCAGTATGATGCTGACAAAATCACACTTCGAGACTTGGTCAGGCAGAGACGTAATGTCAGATATAGTTTACTACATTTCAATCATGACCAAATCGTCTATAGATATCAGAATCATGTCATGCTGACTCGGCATTATGATGCTCACAACCAGTGGCGTGGTGGGTCATGTTTTACTGTGAGAGGGCATTTTGGCGCCCCCTTCAAAAAAAAAAAAAGGCTCATTAAAAACGATTGGCACATAGATCTAAATTAGCATGCACTGTTTAGATGACACAGTTTAGGAAATTGCATAAAATCAGTGTTTCAAATTAAGGGAGAAAGTCATGCAAAGGATCCAAGGCAGCCCTAGTAAAATTCCCGAAAATTGAAGAAGAAAATAAAGGCCAAAAATGAAGGAAATTTCCTAAAAATTGAAGAAAATATCCCCAAAATTGAAGAAAACAAATCTCAAAAAAGGCAACAAAATTCTCGGAAATGAAAGAAATTTTCAGAAAATTGAAGAGAACTTTCTAAAATTTGAAAACAAATTCCTAAAAATTGAAGAAAATATCCCCAAAATTGGAGAAAACAAATCTCGGAAAGGCAAAAAAATTCTCGAAATGAAAGAAATTTCCAGAAAATTGAAGAGAACTTTCTAAAATTTGAAAAAAAATTCCTAAAAATTGAAGAAAATATCCACAAAATAAAAGAAATTTCCCCAAAAATTGAATAAACTTTGTAAAAAAAAACAGCAGAAAATTTCCTAAAAATTGAAGAAAATAACCACAAAATGAAAGAAATTTCCCAAAATTGAATAAACTTCAAAAAAAAAAAAAAAAAAAAACTGCAGAAAATTTCACAAAAATGAAGAATATATCCCCAAAATGAAGGAAATTTGAAAAAATGTAAGCAAATTTCACAAAAATTGAAAAAAAATCCCGAAAAGGGAAAATAATTTCAGAAAATGAAGGAAATTTCCAGAAAATTTTAGAAAATTCCCACAAAATATCCCCAAAAGGAAAGTAACTTCACGATAATGGAAGCAAATTTCACAAAAATGAAGGAAAATTCATTGCACTTAAGGGATATGGTTAGTCATTCATTGCACTTAAGGGATATGGGTGGAGTCATTAATTGCACTAAAGGGATATGGGTGCCCGCCCACCTATTAAAATGCATATAATAACATAAAACAGTAAGGACCATTTATGGTCATAATGCATCTATGTGCCACACATGATATGGCATAAGAAATCTGTTCAAGAGATTGCGTTCACAAGCAAAGCATCACACACCGGCACATCGGATCCAAACCAAATACCAAATTTTCATAAAATAGGCATTATACCGAGTCGTATGGTTTGCAACTCTTTAAATGATACGTTCTTTATTTTTAAATTATGATTGGATTAGAGGGTTTCATAATTCTACTTTAGGTCTAGATTGCTGACAATGAACAAGTTAGCTGATTTCATATCAATTTTCTCTTCCAAAGCCAGCAAAATGTAACTTTCTGGAAATTGAAAGGCGCATTCATTTTCATCAAGTCACCCCCTTTTTTAGAACATATTGCTAATGACGATGTTGTTCCATCAGGCATCCAGGGAATGGTTTTGAGGCGAACTTATTTGAGAGGTAGAGTTGAACATCTTTTGGATTTAATGTTGCCTAATTGATTAATTTCTGAAAGAAATAATAATTTTGCCACAGGTGTAAGTATTGGAGCCTGCATCTCCATGTTTGACTAATCCATAACTCTTTTTAGATCTTTTAATAATACATTCCCACTCACTTTCTCCAGGGATATTCTTATAAGACCTTCATAAGAACATTCTACCCAGCAACTTAACATGTATGGTACTTGTATGGTACATGCCATTTTACTGGACACAGAGAAAACTTAATAATCTCACATTCCTAAGTCTTATTTCAACAGGCTTCTTTCTGAAAAGATATATATTAAACTATATTTGAGCAAAGCTTTCAGATCTGCAAAAACAAACTTGTACTATCAATATATTTTTTTGCATGTGTATTTCACATTCTCTGTCAAATTACACAACTTTGTTACAAGCTGATACTGATTATGTTCTAATCTCTATCCTGGAGCTTCTGTCGCGCCAGCTTCTTCTTGGAAACCTTCTTTTTCTTCTCCTGTTCTTCTGGTTTTGGAACCATTTGTTCCCTCTCAGTAAGAACCATTTCAATATGGCATGGTGAGCTCATGTATGCTGCAAAAAAAATATACATACATAAATCTTAAGTAAATTGACAAAGAGGGAATGATATCTATGAATAATAATAATATACAGTTCTTATAAAGCGCAACACACACTAAAGTCTCATTGCGCTAAAAAAAATAAACACATAAAATGAAAGAGGGGGAAAATAGGGAAACAACTTGTTTTTAACAATGATTTAGTGTTGGTTACAATTTGAGCCTCTTTGATATGTGTTGGTAGATTGTTCCAGAGAAAAGCAGCTGAAGGTTGAAACGAACGATGACCATATGACTTTGTAGAAACAGAAGGAGGTACGAGCAATAACTTAGAACTAAAGCGTAGACGGCGAGTCGGAGTGTACATGTGGATAAGATCCTGTAAGTAAGTGGGAGCAAGGTTGTGGACACATTTAAATGTTAACAGAAGCACTTTGAAGTTGATGCATGTTTTAACAGGGAGCCAGTGTAAGTTGTGAGTGACTGGAGTTGCATGTTTGTTTGTTTGATGAGGGCTTAACAGCACCACGGCAACAAGGGTCAAGTAAATGGTTTACATAAAGCATCTATTACCCTTCCTCCTACAAGGACATTAACATTCCTTATGAGATCAGGTTCAAATTGCTTTTAAGGTTATCCTTGTTAACCTTTACTCTACCACGCGGCGATATTATCACCGGTTTTAAACCATTTTTTTCAAAAAATAAGTTCAGGACTTTACCAAAGTCCTATAGGAGTAATCTTGGTATCATTTGAAAATACTCAGATATTTCTTTTACAAAATGTAACTTTATTTTGGGGTCATATTACAGAATTTTGAGAAAAAGTAGCTTGAAAAATAGTAAAATTCAAAAGTTGGCAAAAAATGTTTTTTTTTTCCTTTTAAATCTTACATTTAATTAATAGGAGCATTTATATAGCGCTTAATCCACTGTGGAGTATGCTCAAAGCGCTTATACACTAAAAATGATAGGTTAATGTAAATAAACGATTAAATTAAAACTATAATAAAAATCAATAATACTTCTTAAACAAATATGTTTTGAGCTGAGATTTAAACGTATTCAAAAATGTAATGTCTTTCATGGATTTCTGAATATCATTCCATTTTCTGGCGGCTGCCACTGTAAAAGACCTGTAAGCAAAAGATTTTAATCTCCACTTTGGTATATCCAGCAATTGCTTGTCACTTGACCTGAAACACCTTTTCAGCTAATAGATGGACAGAAGCTCACAGAGGTATTCTGGTGCTGATTTGTCTATACACTGGTAGGCTTAAAACAATATTTTATACTCGATTCTAGCTTCAACTGATAGCCAGTGCAAAAGCTTTAACGCGGCTGTGATACTGTCACGTTTTGATGTTTTAGTGACAATACATGCAGCTTTGTTTTGTATCCTCTGCAATCGTTTGATGTTATCATGTGACGCACCTACAAGCAGACTGTTGCAATAATCAAGACGTGACAGGATTAATGACCTTGCCAATGCTGAAGTGGTCTCTTGGGTCAGAAGGTGTCTGATGCTGCCAATATTGTGCAAGCGGTAGTTGCAGATCCTGCAAAGCTCTGTGATATGCTTCTCCATGGTCAGTTCCGGTTGAAGAAAAACACCAAGATTTTTCACTGATTTAGAGAATGGGATTGAGGTGAGACAAACCGAGATAAGACTGATGTCTGTGTTGAGCAGTCTGGACTTTGGTCCTCCAAGCATAGCTTCTGTCTTGCACTCGTTAAGTTTGAGCATATTGTTCGTCATCCAAGACTTTATGCTTGTTGTACATAGTTCAAGTTTGCTAAGTGCCACCATTCCACTTTCTGCTGGGTGAAAACTATCTATCAGCTGTGTATCATCCGCATAGAGGTAATGAAGAACGTCATGACTGTTTATAAGTCTATCAAGTGGCTTTGTATATAAGGTGAATAACAGAGGACCTAAAACAGATCCTTGTGGTACACCACATGTTAGATTCATTGGATTACACTGTGACACATTGATGATAACATACTGGTGTCTGTCTGATATATACGATGAAAGCCAAGAAAGTATTTTGTTACTGAACCCGTATTCATAAGCTAGTCGTTGTTTCAGAAGTTCGTGATCGATCGTGTCGAAAGCAGCAGAGACATTAAGTGTAAGATCATATTTTTGCTTCAAAATCAAACACGCAAATCCTCAGACATGATATTATTGATTTCTGGTCTAATTTTTATAATCCGTACATGCAATCTTTTGTTCTGGATTTCTTCAAAATTTCATGAATTTCTGCCATTTTAGACCAGTTTTTTTTTGTTCTTCAAAAATTGTGTACCAAAACCGTACATCGCACATGCTTCGTTGAACCGCCGCCGTTTGAAAGCGCTTGCAATTTCCTTACATTTGATATATAAATACGACATACCCCCTTTATTTGAACCCTTTCCTGTAATAATAAAATTTCACCACAGCATTTTCATTAGTCATCTGGTGTAGTGGATATGAACGCAGCCAGCTGGCGAGCAGCAGGTTCGAGTCTCACCGTGACTACTGCGTTATAATTTTTCTGCTGCAGTTTTCAGGGGTCCTATGACTAAAATAATTTTTATTGTTTTTTCATCTTTCCTTTCTTTTAAAATTTCTAGTTTAGCATCATTGGAATGGAATTTTTTTTTTTAAATTTAAATATGTAACACAAATCTCTGTTTTCAATAATGACAAGTTATACTTGTGCAAAGATTGACCATTTGTTGACCAAATTCAGTCAAAATTGCTTAATTTGCATTATTTTGTCCCATATTTCCTAATTTGGCTTTCATTATTCAAAAGATAAATACCTTAGCTTCCATTCGATCCAAACTTATAATGAAAGAAAATGAAAGAAAGGTTGTCAAAAATGCATATGAAAAAAAGTTATGAAAGTTAGGCTCGCATTTTTCAAAGCCCTGGTCTCTAGAGAAAGAGCTATTCTATGTATGTGTGTGCATTCCCAAAGTATATCAAAGGTCCAGAGGTAGACCTGGAAAAAAAGCCAGTTCTGACGGTTACCACGGGAAGAAATACTTTTTTTCATTAAAAAATAAGATGTGTCTATTTCTTGAGTAACCCCAACAGTTTTAAGTTAGGATTGGGCCAAAATGTTTCTGTTCATTGATCTAAAAATGTCTCCCTCACATAATAGCGCAATAAATAGTACATTAAATTGTAAAAGAGGGAGCACGAGTGGTAAAGTGTAAGCACATAAACATGTATTTACTACATTAAGATTATTTGTCACAATTGTTCATGGGAATATTTTTCTTACAACTTTATTCAGAAGGGTCCATGATGAATTCTTATAATCAATTCCAACTCATTGTAGCTGAACTGATTTAATATTTATTAGGGCTGTGACGATTATACACGTAAATGTCTAAACGAACAAAACTTTGAATAAGCGTTTAGTCTAATCCTCCCAAAAGTTTAAACGTTCAATAGCAATTCAAACACACACAGAACTTTCATTCAATGACTTTTACAATTCAATCTCTACATACGATCAACAAAGGATTAAATCCCTTTTGAGGCAGGAGTTGACATTCGTAATCAGCTATGAATGGGCTATATTTTGCACTGATTCGCTGAATTCTAAAAGCTACTACTTGATGTGGAGGCTTAGGCCCGATTAACAACAGGCATAAATCTGCATTAGGTTAACAACTATTTTACAAAATGTAAAACTGACCCAGAAATTCACAGATAAAACAGCTTTAGATTGTTATTTTCAGCCAAATAAATGCAAAGTTTACCTGGTGGGTCAAATAGATTGCACAAAAAAAAAAAAAAGATTGTGAAATAAACAAACAAAAATGTTTCAGTTACTATATTTTAGTATTGGTTCGTAAAGGCACCGCTATTTCCAAAAGGATTGTATCATATACAGTACTGTTGGGAATAGGGATGGGATAGATTTTTTTTTTATACGGTATACAATAAATAGCTGGTTGAGGGTCATGGAGTGGCGCACTTTGGGAATCTTTTACGGCACAGTCATAAGTGCTGAAAACATTTTAAAATGCTTGCATTGCAAGTCACTGCAAATTTACTTGTTGGTATGTTATTTCTGCGTCTGTTTAAAGCGGGTTCCAACTATGGATCATTATTTTTTAAGCGTTACGGGTAATTTGAGGACTTATTATAAGGCCTACTCTCAAGTTTGGTGACTTGCATATTTTTGGGAGGGCCACCGTGATGTGATGGTTATGCAGTGGATTATTATAGGGATAAAGCCAGTGCTGCGAAAAATTGCATTTTTTTCAACACTTCTGAGGTTTGGATTTTTTTATGGGGTGGGGTCCATTTAAATATATGGAAATTGAGCCATTTAAACATTTAGGCTATTTAACGAAAATGCACAGCCCTAATATTTATTGATAGTGTTGATAGATACAATAAAGATAGATCCAGGATCTACAAACACAAGGAAGTTACTTTTACAAATTTTTACTTGAGCTTTTGCTTCATTCTATGCTATTTAAATTGAATGAAATTCTCCATTACTAAACTTTAATAGAACTGCTTTATATATTTGTTTCTGAGTTTAGAAAATTTGGAAGTTTAAAAAGAGGACTTCGAAATCAAATTAATTCTTACCTCACTCATACCTCTCAAAGAATCCTTGTGTGTTAAGGTCAATGACCTGATTTAAATGGCAATGTTGACTTCAAATCTAATTTATCTCATCCACACAATTTCAAGTTTTATTTGAATATTGAAATTGGTAAAATTTGACTGTCATGATAATTTATTCTATAGATATTGAGGTTGTTGGGAAGTGTAGTACCAACTTAACTAGCTAGCCAGTCTTTAGATTCTCATCAGCTTACTCTCAAATTTATTAACCTGACAAAGCAACCACTATATTTTGAAAGTAGTCATAATAGCTATTAATTCATGTAAATCATTCGGTCATCGAACTAAAATTAAAAGCATTTTTGATTAAACATTTTGACAGAATATCTTACGATTGATTCTTCCATGAGCCCTGTATGTTCGCCTCCTCATCTTTGGTGCCATGTTTACCTGGATATGGTCAATCACCAGGGAGTCCACATCGAGACCCTGGAAATGAAACAAGGGCAAGAAAATTGTTTTATCAGAATCAGGTTCAACATAAACTATTAGACCTATCAGTTCAACAACATGAAAAAAGTAGATGCATACTCTAGTTTTAAGCTTTGGGTTTGAAAAAAACAAAAAAACACTTCACCAGAGACAAACTTGATAGGATAGGAGAATTGATACCAATTTTGATGAAATCGTCTTGAAAGAAATACCAAGGAACTGCTTTAAAGGGACAAGTAGAAAGCATTCTGCAGACTGAATATCTCCATCACCCCATTAAATTCTTGGTACTTATTGCATACCCACATCCCCAATGCAAACTACCCCATAAATTACTGGCTCACTAACTTTTATCACCATCAAATCTTTATCCAAATTTTAATCTATGTTGCAGACTTGGAATTTTTAACACATTAGGATCATGTCTTATTTCACTTGACACAAAATCTTTGTTTTCACTTACTTTTAAAACAAAGAATTGATTGTTCAGAGTTCCTGTCTGGCAAGATGTCAAATTCCATCAATTTCTTTTATGCCAGAAATCAATTGTTTATTTTTTTGCAATAATCAATTGCTTGGATTTCCTTTCATAAATTCATTGTGTACATTCATTTGGAATACTACATTAAATTGGAATATTACATTCATTTCAATATTCCCACCTCTCAATTTCTGTCCTTCCCATATTCCAATGGCCCCAAAATCTAATTGTCTTCCTTACGCACTAACAAAACCATGCACCAAATTCTAGCCATCTATTACTTCTTGAAAATGCCGATGACAAACAGGCTAACAGTTTATGGAAATGAAAAACATTACTTCTTATTACCAAAGGTTGGCAGAGGTAATAATCATGAAAAATTATAACTTTTGCATGAACTGTTCCTTCCCAATCACCATACAAAATATTTAGTTCACTAGAGTTTGTTTGTTTGTTTGATGAGGTCTTAACGGCACCACGACAACGAAGGTCAAATTGTGCCTGAGAGGTCAGATCATTTTAGAGGTAGTAAGGAAAGAGACCAGGGGAAGAATGAGAGAAATTCAAGAACAAAAGCCAGAAAGCTGTGATCGAGAGAGGAGGTGCATGGGTAAAACAAAAACAAAGTAGAGAGGGGGTGGAAGAGAATTAAATATGGTTGTAGAGGGATGCATGCTGAAGGAAGGAGACTATTTTACCTGGAGGATTTTTTTGGAAGAACTCAGCAATTGAGTTGTGGGGAGCGAGGGAAGCTCTGGGAAGGTTGTACAGGGGGCAAGCAAGGAGAACGTGCTGGATTGTGAGGATGCAGTGGCAATTGTTACAGAGGGGTTGGGGGGAACCAATAAGAAGGTGGGAGGAGTGAGGTGGGTGTGACCAATTCTAAGACGGGTAATATGAACGTTGTCGATACGAGAAAGGTTGTTGATGGTGGATTTGATCGATTGTGGGCTGGATAACATGGAGTTTGTTATCAATTTGAAGTTCCATAAGGTTTGCCAGCGGTCACGAACAAGAGAAGCGATAAAGCGGTTTGATGTCCGAGAGGGTTTTGGGAAAAGGGGAAGGGAGGAGGTTAAGGGCAAGCTTAGCGGCTGTATCAGCCCTGTCATTGCCAGGGATGCCAACATGGCTGGGTATCCAGAAGAAAAGAACACTTTTCCTGCAGAGGGTGGGAGAAAAGAGTTTCCGGAGGAGGAGGTGGCAGGTGAGGTTATCCCATTTAAGATTGAGTAATGAAGTAAGAACAGCCTTTGAGTCAGAGAAAATGGCAAAGTGACTAAGAGGAGAGTACTCAATAAAGTTGAGGGCGAGAAGAATGGCCTTAGCCTCGGCTGAAAAGATGGATGAGTGGTCAGGAAGTCTGCTACTGAGGGTGATGTCTTGGATGATGGCAGCAGCAGCTGTCTTGTTGCCTTCCTTGGAGCCATCAGTATAGATGGAGGTGTAATTTGAGAGTTGGTCTTTGATTTGGTTGTGGAGATTGATGAAGAGATTAGGGTGAGTTTGAGTTTTGTTATAAGTGGAGAGGTCTAGGTGGACAGAAGGAAGGGGGTGGCCCAAAGGCGGAAAAGTGGGCCAGGAATAGGTGCCGAGAGTGGCGGGTTGATGCCAAGTTGAAAGAGGTCCGATTTAATGCGTAAGCTGAAGGGAGGCGATAGGGTTTTAGTCCTATCAAAGAGGGAGGAGAAATTGGGGTACCTAATGAGGTTGTAAACAGGGTTCTGGGTGTTGGTGAGGACTCTAAAAGCATAGGAGAGGCTAAGCTTTTTACATCTAAGTAGAAAGGGGGGTTCGTTGGTTTCAACATGAAGGCTAGTGATTGGGGAGGTCCTGTAGGCTCCTAGACAAAGCCTGAGGGCTTCATTTTGGATGGTGTTAATGTGGTTGAGGTATGAGTTGTGAGCGACACAGTAAACAATATTGCCATAGTCAAGCTTGGCACGAATGGAGAGCCTGAAAATTTTGGGAGAGCAAAGCGGTTCGCTCCCCAAGTAGTGTTGGAGAGCAGTCGGAGGAGGTTGAAGGAGCTATTGCATTTTAGTTTCAGGTTGGTGATGTGTGGCTTGTAGGTGAGCTTGGGGTCTAGAGTTAGACCAAGGAACTTTGTGTTTTCAACTTTAGCGATGCAATTCCCATTGAGCACAAAGTTCAGGTTGGGGTGGAGGTTGTTGAAATGACAAAAGTGCATGCAGACTGTCTTGTCTTTGGAGAATCTAAAACCGTTATTGTTGCTCCAGACTTGCAGCTGATTGAGGCTGGTTTGGAGCCTATTTTCAACAATAGGAAAGCTAGGGGAGGAGTAGAAGATGGTGAAGTCATCCACGTAGAGGGTACGTTTGATGCTGGGGCCAAGGTCATTCCCGATGTCATTAATGCTCAGGTTGAAGAGAGTGGGGGAGAGGATGCTGCCTTGGGGGACGCCCTCTTCTTGGGAGTACGGCTTGGAGAGGGTGTGGCCAATACGAACTTGGAACTGCCTGGGTGAGAGGAAGTTTTGAATAAAGATGGGGAGGTGGCCTCTGAGGCCAATGGAGCTTATTACAGGAAAGTATACCAGCTGAATTTTGTTTGATCCAGGTAAACAGAAATGCACTTCACTGAAAGAGACCATCTTTGCAACTCTCCTCTCCTCAAGGACAAAACCTTGAAATGGTGTCATTTTGTTTTCAGAAAATCAGTTATACTTTTATCACCAGAACTTTTCCCCCTTTCTTAGACACTTCAATAACATTCAAATCTTTACATATGGAATATAACACTTATATGATGCATTAACTTGAACATTATTTCAATAACTTTTGCCATATTACAAGTCATTAAATTGATACAGAATGCAACTTTTACCTCAAAGATTATTTCAAAACATGAAATTTAAATACATCAATTAGAAAACCTTGTGAATGGTCTGAACCTTTGCAGGAACTATTTTAGTGTAAAGAAATAAAGATGGAACTCCCAAATATATCAACCCGAGATATTTCTGAAGCATTTTGATAGGTATTTCATATCACATGAATTCTTGTTTATTAACTTGGGCCTAGTGTTAGAACTGTGAACTGTTGGTGTGTTAAAGGAGCACTCGACCGAAAAGTGAGGGCGCATTTCATTGGAGTCTCCCAAATAATGCAGGGCGTGTCTTGTATAGGCTTTTTATAGTCTCTTTGGATATGAATATTCATAGCTTTGCTGTGCTGTCGATCATGCACATAGGCCTAGCTGTGTAGGGTAATCGGCTGGTTGTTACAACTTGATAAATGCACAGGAAGTTTATTTCGTTAATGTGTGTTCTTGTAATCGTATTCACCCAATAAACCTTGGAGTTGGCGTCTTTTCACGGTTGGAACGCATTTCAATGGTCATTTGGTATTAAATCAGCAACGACTTCGTATGTCAAGTCTTACTGTGTCTTTCGACAAGTGTAATAACATTATAACATGATATTTTGAAAAGGGGTTTATTACCCTAACGTTACGGTCAACTACTCAGTCATACATTAATACAATATTAGCCAAATCCTCCTAGGTAAAGGCTTCTTTATCAGCTAAAAATATCAAGTTTGAAATTTAACTTGGGTCCTACAATTTTGTCACTAACGTAGTATCGTGCCAGGAGATGAGATTGGAAGGCTTAACGTGTGCAGACATTCACATCACGTCGAGAGCACTCGGAGTGAAGAAACTTTCAACGAAAGTGAACGAGCTTCCATTGAGAATAAATCCATGCAAAACGGGTCGCGAGATTTGATTGGATGTGGACGAAATGCCCACAAACTATCACAAAAGATGCCCTCACTTTTTGGTCGAGAGTTTTAATTTGATCAAAAAGCTCTAATGAAATTACTACTTTTATTTCAGCGTTTTGATTGTTAAATGACTAAAACTTACAGTTTGAATGGTCTAGCCTTCTATACATGATAAGAGAATTCCTTAAGTTTTTATCTAGAAACTCCATGAAATTAAGGTCTTTTCACATCAAGAGTTGAAAGTTTGTTCATGAATAATGAAGTGATAAATGACTTGTGCTTGCCAAATGACTTGTTTAGAGTATGTTGTTTTTACATGTAAAATTAAGAAAAGAAGACACAAAACACAAAAGGATGGGAAAGATGCTTTTTTTTCAAGTTTTTTTATTACTCCCAGGATTTCCAGTAGTAGTTAAAAATCCTTGTTGTCGGGATTTTGCAATACCGGGATCAGGATACCAGGGCTAATGTGACTACCGCATAACCCTACTTACAAACACACAAGTACAAAACCATGAACTTAAAGCATCCAATATTAATCATCTGTGATGGCTATTAAGTTAAACAAAGCCGTGGAGAAGCAAATTTTGAAATCGTCATGCTCCAGTTTAGTGCTCTTAACTATAGGTATAATATAATTGACCTCGCGGAATTAGTTGATTGAAAGCTTTTTCAACCAATCACTGCATGAATTTGCCTAGCAACACAATCTGAGAAACTAAGTGGGGCAAAAATCCTATGCAGTACTGGTACAATACAGTAAGCTAGCGAGCACGCTCATGCAGTCAATGCAATATACTGCACAAAGCAAATTTCTGCACACACTGACTGAGTGATGACAAGATGGTGAACAAAAATTGAGCCTATGGGGCCCACTACCTGCTTTGCAAATCTGATTCTCATTACCTGGAATGTAGGGTTCCAGCTAAGTTTGAGTGGTGGGCTACAGTGACAATCCAGCGTGACCTCCTAGACCCCACTCCCATGAAGAACTGTTCAAATTTAGTACACTTATATTGACAAATTGTCAACTAAAAAGTGTTGTTTTACTTTTTTATCTGAATGCTTGAAGGATTAACACACAAAAATTGTTTATGTACAATGTTTGTTTGTTTGATGAGGTCTTAACGGCACCACGACAACGAAGGTCAAATTGTGCCTGAGAGGTCAGATCATTTTAGAGGTAGTAAGGAAAGAGACCAGGGGAAGAATGAGAGAAATTCAAGAACAAAAGCCAGAAAGCTGTGATCGAGAGAGGAGGTGCATGGGTAAAACAAAAAAACAAAGTAGAGAGGGGGTGGAAGAGGAGAATTAAATATGGTTGTAGAGGGATGCATGCTGAAGGAAGGAAACTATTTTATCTGGAGGATTTTTTTGGAAGAACTCAGCAATTGAGTTGTGGGGAGCGAGGGAAGCTCTGGGAAGGTTGTACAGGGGGCAAGCAAGGAGAACGTGTTGGATTGTGAGGATGCAGTGGCAATTGTTACAGAGGGGTTGGGGGGAACCAATAAGGAGGTGGGAGGAGTGAGGTGGGTGTGACCAATTCTAAGACGGGTAATATGAACGTTGTCGATACGAGAAAGGTTGTTGATGGTGGATTTGATCGATTGTGGGCTGGATAACATGGAGTTTGTTATCAATTTGGAAGTTCCATAAGGTTTGCCAGCGGTCATGAACAAGAGAAGCGATAAGCGGTTTGATGTCAGAGAGGGTTTTGGGAAAAGGGGAAGGGAGGAGGTTAAGGGCAAGCTTAGCGGCTGTATCAGCCCTGTCATTGCCAGGGATGCCAACATGGCTGGGTATCCAGAAGAAAAGAACACTTTTCCTGCAGAGGGTGGGAGAAAAGAGTTTCGGAGGAGGAGGTGGCAGGTGAGGTTATCCCATTTAAGATTGAGTAATGAAGTAAGAACAGCCTTTGAGTCAGAGAAAATGGCAAAGCGACTAAGAGGAGAGTACTCAATAAAGTTGAGGGCGAGGAGAATGGCCTTAGCCTCGGCTGAAAAGATGGATGAGTGGTCAGGAAGTCTGCTACTGAGGGTGATGTCTTGATGATGGCAGCAGCAGCTGTCTTGTTGCCTTCCTTGGAGCCATCAGTATAGATGGAGGTGTAATTTGAGAGTTGGTCTTTGATTTGGTTGTGGAGATTGATGAAGAGATTAGGGTGAGTTTGAGTTTTGTTATAAGTGGAGAGGTCTAGGTGGACAGAAGGAAGGAGGGTGGCCCAAGGCGGAAAAGTGGGCCAGGAATAGGTGCCGAGAGTGGCGGGGTTGATGCCAAGTTGAAAGAGGTCTGATTTAATGCGTAAGCTGAAGGGAGGCGATAGGGTTTTAGTCCTATCAAAGAGGGAGGAGAAATTGGGGTACCTAATGAGGTTGTAAACAGGGTTCTGGGTGTTGGTGAGGACTCTAAAAGCATAGGAGAGGCTAAGCTTTTTACATCTAAGTAGAAAGGGGGTTCGTTGGTTTCAACATGAAGGCTAGTGATTGGGGAGGTCCTGTAGGCTCTAGACAAAGCCTGAGGGCTTCATTTTGGATGGTGTTAATGTGGTTGAGGTATGAGTTGTGAGCGACACAGTAAACAATATTGCCATAGTCAAGCTTGGCATTTAATGGAGAGCCTGAAAATTTTGGGAGAGCAAAGCGGTTCGCTCCCCAAGTAGTGTTGAGAGCAGTCGGAGGAGGTTGAAGGAGCTATTGCATTTTAGTTTCAGGTTGGTGATGTGTGGCTTGTAGGTGAGCTTGGGGTCTAGAGTTAGACCAAGGAACTTTGTGTTTTCAACTTTAGGGATGCAATTCCCATTGAGCACAAAGTTCAGGTTGGGGTGGAGGTTGTTGAAATGACAAAAGTGCATGCAGACTGTCTTGTCTTTGGAGAATCTAAAACCGTTATTGTTGCTCCAGACTTGCAGCTGATTGAGGCTGGTTTGGAGCCTATTTTCAACAATAGGAAAGCTAGGGGAGGAGTAGAAGATGGTGAAGTCATCCACGAGAGGGTACGCGTTTGATGCTGGGGCCAAGGTCATTCCCGATGTCATTAATGCTCAGGTTGAAGAGAGTGGGGAGAGGATGCTGCCTTGGGGACGCCTCTTCTTGGGAGTACGGCTTGGAGAGGGTGTGGCCAATACGAACTTGGAACTGCCTGGGTGAGAGGAAGTTTTGAATAAAGATGGGGAGGTGGCCTCTGAGGCCAATGGAGCTTATTACAGGAAAGTATACCAGCTGAATTTTGTTTGATCCAGGTAAACAGAAATGCACTTCACTGAAAGAGACCATCTTTGCAACTCTCCTCTCCTCAAGGACAAAACCTTGAAATGGTGTTATTCTGTTTTCAGAACATCAGTTTTACTTTTATCACCAGAACTTAATCCCTTTCTTAGACACTTTAATAACATTCAATTCTTTACATATGGAATGAAGCACTAATATGATGCATTAACTCAAACATTATTTCAATAACTTTTGCAATATTACAAGTCATTAAATTAACACAGAATGCAACTTTTAACTCAAAGATTATTTCAAAACAAGAAATTTGAATACATTAATTAGAAAAACTTGTGAATGGTCTGAACCTTTGCAGGAACTATCTTAGTGTAAAGAAATAAAAATAGAACTCCCAAATATATCATCCTGAGCTATTTCTGAAGCATAGGTATTTCATATCACATGAATTTTTGTTTATGGACATGGGCCTAGTGTTAGAACTGTGAACTGTTGGTGTTGAAGGAGCACTCGACCGAAAAGTGAGGGCGCATTCTATTGGAGTCTCCCAAATAATGCAGGGCGTGTCTAGTATAGGCTTTTCATAGTCTCTTTAAATATGAATATTCATAGCTTTGCTGTGCTGTCGATCATGCACATAGGCCTAGCTGTGTAGGGTACTCGGCTGGTTGTTACAACTTAACAAATGCACAGGAAGTTTATTCCATTAATGTGTGTTCTTGTAATCGTATTTACCCAATAAACTTTGGAGTTGGCGTCTTTTCACGGCTGGAACGCATTTCAATGGTCATTTGGTATTAAATCAGCAACGACTTCGTATGTCGAGTTTTACTGTGTCTTTCGACAAGTGTTATAACATTATAACATGATATTTTGAAAAGGGGTTTATTACACTAACGTTACGGTCAACTACTCATAGTCATACATTACTACAGTATTAGCCAAATCCTCCTAAGTAAAGGCTTCTTTATCGGCTAAAAATATCAAGTTTGAAGATTTAACTTGGGTCCTATAATTTTGTCACTAACGTAGTATCGTGCCAGAAGATGAGATTGAAAGGCTTAATGTGTGCAGACATTCACATCACATTCGAGAGCACTCGTAGTGAAGAAACTTTCAACGAGTGAACGAGCTTCCATTGAGAATAAATCCATGCAAAACGGGTCGCGAGATTTGATTGGATGTGGACGAAATGCCCACAAACTATCACAAAAGATGCCCTCACTTTTTGGTCGAGAGTTTTAATTTGATCAAAAAGCTCTAATGAAATTACTACTTTTATTTCAGCGTTTTGATTGTTAAATGACTAAAACTTACAGTTTGAATGGTCTAGCCTTCTATACATGATAAGAGAATTCCTTAAGTTTTTATCTAGAAACTCCATGATATTAAGGTCTTTTTACATCACGAGTTAAAAGTTTCTTCATGAATAATCAAGTGATAAATGACTTGTGCTTGCCAAATGACTTGTTTAGAGTATGTTGTTTTTACATGAAAAATTAAGAAAAGAAGACACAAAACACAAAAGGATGGGAAAGATGCCTTTTTTCAAGTTTTTTATTACTCCCAGGATTTTCAGTAGTAGTTAGAAATCCTTATGTTGTCGGGATTTTGCAATACCGGGATCAGGATACCAGGACTTATGTGACTACCGCACAACCCTACTACAAACACACAAGTACAAAACCATGAACTTTAAGCATCCAATATTATTAATCATCTGTGATGGCTATTAAGTTAAACAAAGCCGTGGAGAAGCAAATTTTGAAATCGTCATGCTCCAGTTTAGTGCTCTTAACTATAGGTATAATATAATTGACCTCGCGGAATTAGTTGATTGAAAGCTTTTTCAACCAATCACTGCACGAATTTGCCTAGCAACACAATCTGAGAAACTAAGTGGGGCAAAAATCCTATGCAGTACTGGTACAATACAGTAAGCTAGCGAGCACGCTCATGCAGTCAATGCAATATACTGCACAAAGCAAATTTCTGCACACACTGACTGAGTGATGACAAGATGGTGAACAAAAATTGAGCCTATGGGGCCCACTACCTGCTTTGCAAATCTGATTCTCATTACCTGGAATGTAGGGTTCCAGCTAAGTTTGAGTGGTGGGCTACAGTGACAATCCAGCGTGACCTCCTAGACCCCACTCCCATGAAGAACTGTTCAAATTTAGTACACTTATATTGACAAATTGTCAACTAAAAAGTGTTGTTTTACTTTTTATCTGAATGCTTGAAGGATTAACACACAAAAATTGTTTATGTACAATGTTTGTTTGTTTGATGAGGTCTTAACGGCACCACGACAACGAAGGTCAAATTGTGCCTGAGAGGTCAGATCATTTTAGAGGTAGTAAGGAAAGAGACCAGGGGAAGAATGAGAGAAATTCAAGAACAAAAGCCAGAAAGCTGTGATCGAGAGAGGAGGTGCATGGGTAAAACAAAAAAACAAAGTAGAGAGGGGGTGGAAGAGGAGAATTAAATATGGTTGTAGAGGGATGCATGCTGAAGGAAGGAAACTATTTTATCTGGAGGATTTTTTTGGAAGAACTCAGCAATTGAGTTGTGGGGAGCGAGGAAGCTCTGGGAAGGTTGTACAGGGGCAAGCAAGGAGAACGTGTTGGATTGTGAGGATGCAGTGGCAATTGTTACAGAGGGGTTGGGGGAACCAATAAGGAGGTGGGAGGAGTGAGGTGGGTGTGACCAATTCTAAGACGGGTAATATGAACGTTGTCGATACGAAAGGTTGTTGATGGTGGATTTGATCGGGATTGTGGGCTGGATAACATGGAGTTTGTTATCAATTTGGAAGTTCCATAAGGTTTGCCAGCGGTCATGAACAAGAGAAGCGATAAGCGGTTTGATGTCAGAGAGGGTTTTGGGAAAAGGGGAAGGGAGGAGGTTAAGGGCAAGCTTAGCGGCTGTAACAGCCCTGTCATTGCCAGGGATGCCAACATGGCTGGGTATCCAGAAGAAAAGAACACTTTTCCTGCAGAGGGTGGGAGAAAAGAGTTTCCGGAGGAGGAGGTGGCAGGTGAGGTTATCCCATTTAAGATTGAGTAATGAAGTAAGAACAGCCTTTGAGTCAGAGAAAATGGCAAAGCGACTAAGAGGAGAGTACTCAATAAAGTTGAGGGCGAGGAGAATGGCCTTAGCCTCGGCTGAAAAGATGGATGAGTGGTCAGGAAGTCTGCTACTGAGGGTGATGTCTTGATGATGGCAGCAGCAGCTGTCTTGTTGCCTTCCTTGGAGCCATCAGTATAGATGGAGGTGTAATTTGAGAGTTGGTCTTTGATTTGGTTGTGGAGATTGATGAAGAGATTAGGTGAGTTTGAGTTTTGTTATAAGTGGAGAGGTCTAGGTGGACAGAAGGAAGGAGGGTGGCCCAAGGCGGAAAAGTGGGCCAGGAATAGGTGCCGAGAGTGGCGGGTTGATGCCAAGTTGAAAGAGGTCTGATTTAATGCGTAAGCTGAAGGGAGGCGATAGGGTTTTAGTCCTATCAAAGAGGGAGGAGAAATTGGGGTACCTAATGAGGTTGTAAACAGGGTTCTGGGTGTTGGTGAGGACTCTAAAAGCATAGGAGAGGCTAAGCTTTTTACATCTAAGTAGAAAGGGGGTCTGGCTTCAACATGAAGGCTAGTGATTGGGGAGGTCCTGTAGGCTCCTAGACAAAGCCTGAGGGCTTCATTTTGGATGGTGTTAATGTGGTTGAGGTATGAGTTGTGAGCGACATAGTAAACAATATTGCCATAGTCAAGCTTGGCACGAATGGTGAGCCTGAAAATTTTGAGGAGAGCATAGCGGTTCGCTCCCCAAGTAGTGTTGGAAAGCAGTCGGAGGAGGTCGAGGGAGCTATTGCATTTTAGTTTCAGGTTGGTGATGTGTGGCTTGTAGGTGAGCTTGGGGTCTAGAGTTAGACCAAGGAACTTTGTGTTTTCAACTTTAGGGATGCGATTCCCATTGAGCACAAAGTTCGGGTTGGGGTGGAGGTTGTTGAAATGACAAAAGTGCATGCAGACTGTCTTGTCTTTGGAGAATCTAAAACCGTTATTGTTGCTCCAGACTTGCAGCTGATTGAGGCTGGTTTGGAGCCTATTTTCAACAATAGGAAAGCTAGGGAAGGAGTAGAAGATGGTGAAGTCATCCACGAGAGGGTACGTTTGATGCTGGGGCCAAGGTCATTCCCGATGTCATTAATGCTCAGGTTGAAGAGAGTGGGGAGAGGATGCTGCCTTGGGGACGCCTCTTCTTGGGGTACGGCTTGGAGAGGGTGTGGCCAATACGAACTTGGAACTGCCTGGGTGAGAGGAAGTTTTGAATAAAGATGGGGAGGTGGCCTCTGAGGCCAATGGTGTGAAGTTCCTGGGTAATGCCGTATTTCCAAGTAGTGTCGAAAGCTTTCTCGAGGTCAAAAAATATGGCAATAAGGTGTTCCTTTTTTGCAAAGGATTCCCGGATAGCGGATGGATATTCAACTGTCAAAGTGCCACCCCCCCTCCAAAAAAAAATACAAACATATGCCGGAAACTCTTCTCTTAATTCCCATTATTATTCATCTTTCCCAGACTTTTTACCCCTTTTATTTTCGTCTTAGTATCATTCGACGAAAGCCATACATTATTACAATTATTTTAAGTTAAAAAGCGGCACATGTTCCTATGAACTATGCAACAACTTTTGTTCATATCAAATCCCCCACAAATCAAAAGAATATCGATCAGTCTGTTATAATGTTAAGTGCATATAGGGTTTATAACAAATGTGATTGGTTACTTACATTTGGACCAGTCTATAAGCATGCCTTGGACCCTTGGGGGTGTAATATTTACTTTGTTAAAGTTTGTTTGTATGGTAAGTGACGGACTAGGCAAGCTGCCAGCAGTGATTCACAAGAATTAAAACCTGAACCTGAACTGTGTGCATGTACGTATGTTTATGCAAAGAGCTTCATGTATGGGTGATTTTATGATAATATGTACGTTCAATTGCATTAAATTCCTATATAGTTCAGTTGTTTTGATCAGAATTTATTGTGCGTAATGTATGTTATGTTTGTAAATCAGCGGATGACATAAACACAGCGAGACTAAAAAGGAGATCTGTTTAAACACTTAAATAATTAACTGAATTGATCTTTTGAGTACCGGGTGGAAAAGTGAATCTTAGAGCCAAGTGCTGGGCGGGAATTGCAAGTCCTGGGCGGGCCCGCCCAAAGCTGCCCACCGTAGCTAGAACCCTGCTGGAATGATCAGCAAACATAATCTTTTTTATTCCTTTTGCTAAAAACTCTTAAGATCCGGAGAAGTGCCATAAATGGATCAAAGCGTGCAGCAGACCACATGAACATCTACATGTAAATGTCAATGCATTGGTCATATGCATATTGTGGATTTCAGATTTGTTTGCCCCACCTAGTCACCACGTTGCTATGGTAGGTGTGGCCTATTTCCTTACTTGGAGAAGTCAATTGAATGGTACTCCAACAGTACACATGTAGTTTGAATGTATGTGCACATCACTCTTATTAAAGCGGCAATTATCATCAAGACGTGACGGGACAAACCTTGTATTCTGCATTGCTTTCAGCATTCTTCAGCAATTGCAGGAGAAATTGAGCACTCTTCTTGGGCCAACGACCTTGAGTGACTTTAAACTGTTTTGCCTGTGTAAAAAAATAAAACAAAAATTGTAAGCATGATGGAATCTGTCTCCAACTAGGGATGCAACTGTCTACCAGTTAACCTATTAACGATCGTTACAATCGTTCAACAATGCAAAAATGATTGTTTTATTAACACAATTTTGGCCTCAAAACTTTTTGAGAATTAATGTAAAATTGTTCTTTTCATCATCAATGATTTTGATTTCTCTGCCATCAATAACTTAAATATTTAAAATAACTTCCAATAAAAAGTAATCACAATACACAGTGTGCTAGGCCCTACGTAAACAATAGTGCTACTTACAATGCTAAATTGTGATTTTAGGTGAAAATATCCACATAAATTGGTGTAACAATTCATTATTTACAAATAATCAATTTACTGCCCACGTGTGTGGCTAACAGCAAAGATAGTTGTGGATTATCCTTGAATCCTAAACCCTTAGATACAACAGCCTATCGGCCATCTTGTAACTCACAACATCAACTCACAGCATAAAAGGGTGTACTCAAGCAACTATGAAACACTGAAGCTTTATCTGGTAACAGTAATCTGGTAACAAAAGAAAGCAGTTTGCAGACCTGGAAAAATGGATGGTTCTGGCAATTATAACCACCGAAAAAGGGGAATTCCCAGAAAGAACTATTTGTTATAGATTTCTTGAGTAAGCAATAGCATATGTGGTAAACATGTGCTCTACAAATAGTCCCCTATGTAATTGTGCAATGACTAACACTATATTACAAAAGAGGGAAGCTTATACAGATGTATACTACACTAAAATTATTTTTCACAATATATTATGTGAAGTTTTCGACACCTTTATTCAGAACCTAGGGAAATTTTATAATTAATTTCAACTCTGGCAGTCCGTAGTCCTGATGGACATTTGTCCATAAAAGGTGTTTACAAGTAGAAGAAAAGTCAATGGTAGTTTTAATTTGTAGAAGCTTTTTTTCTTCATGTTAGGTGTTAAATAGAATACATAACTCTTGTGACACCCTTTTCAAAATTGCCGTCAGAAACACGTGAACAGATCATTTATTTCACTAAAAATTTCAATTCCAGCAGTCATTTCTGGATGGGATGTAAGATTTTATTGCATGTTCTTTGCTTTCTGTTTAAAAAAAATATTTTTTGAAATGGACAGATATCCGCTTTAAAACGTAGCAGATTTCTGACAACACAGTGTGTGCAAGCTGCAAGATAAACAATGGGCTCAATTCTATCAAACTTTCCGAGTGTTATTGATCAACCAATAAACAATCGATAGAAACAATCGCATATTGTTTACTGACTTAAATGGAAATGCACATCCCTATCTCACACTCTGGCTTATATATACACGAAAGTACCCCAGACGTATCCAGAATCAAACCCTGCCCCAGTCACACATCTTACCTGTGCACATCGTCCCACATCACCCTTGAACTTCCTGAATGGAACACACTGCTTCTTCTTGATGACATCGTTGAGGAATCGGTATGCTTTCCTAATGTGCATGTGGCGGATGCAGGCAGCAGCTTCACATGTGTTCTGATGGTCAAAAATATTAAAACATGAGAAGAAAAGAATGTTAACAAAATTCTACCTTAGAAATAGAATGACTTAACTCACACTACAATATCTCCTGAATGGAATAAGAAAACTGAAATAGTTTCTTCCCATTACTGTTTCTTTCAAAATTCTTCTTTTCATACAAGATGAATTTGCTTGACCTCTGAACTAATTATTAAATCCCTGGTTATAAATGAGGGAAACTTATAACATCTAAAATCTTTTACTACCCAATGAGAGCACAAGCACACAATGTTTGAACACAATCAGACAGATGGTTTGTAAAGGTATCAGCATGGAAAGAAGCTTTTACTATTTTAGTCACTATAAAAATAATAGTGCACATCTACAGACCTTCTATGTGCCTAAAATAAGATCACATGACTGCACAGTTCTGGAGACATTGCATTTAGGAGTTTCCTGTTACAGATAAACCACCCACATCTAAACACATACGCAATTATAAGAACATAGGTCCCTGAGGCTTCAACATCAGAACCAAAAATTATTAAAGTAAAATCCTACCTTGAAGTGCACCCTGAGGTAAGGGCCCCTTGCCTTGCAAGCTATAAAAGAACAAAACAAGTTTTAAACTCCTGTAACAAGTTCTATTCATAAAATCAAAATAAATACAAAGCAAATTGTGTTAAGTTTTTAAATGCTCCATATGGAATGTTTTTCGGTTGAGGTTTTTTCTACAATATAAGCCAGTGTATTTACAGCATCTTAGTACATAGCTTGTCTGCCTTCCAAGACAATTGTACACAATCAATAAAAAAAAAAGCATAGATGATCAACAATGGTGATGCAGGTGATCTAAGATCTCTTCCAAGTGCCAAGAGAAGATTGTGTGTGAAAGAAACTCTTTAAATTAGTGCTGTCGTGACATATCGATTATCGCGATATCTCTTTTCCCAGGACATGAAATATGCCTCTCGCGACACCACAAACTAATAATCAGCTAAGAAATTTTTGCGCAACTAGGCTAGGCTACTTTATACGTAACAATTCTAACGTTATGGTATTAAATCTAAAAGTCAAGTTTAGGCCATTAAAAACGTGCAAAATAATCGTGAAACTTAAAAATAACTAAATAACAATCATGCTGAGTCACCACACACTGGCACACGCCATTCTAAGTTGGCAAAAAGAAAGAAAATTTGGTCCAGAATGTGCCACTCAGGCTCTCACTTTTGATGATTCATGGTCACGTTGGCTGAATTACCAAACGCATGTGTGATGAATGTAATAGTCACGCGATCATGTCGTCTGCTAAATATGCAAATCATTTTTTCTTGCGTTCACCATATCATGCGAGTAAATTGTAAATCCATGATCATATAACGTTGGTGATATTAACAATTTGTGTCGTAAGTCAGTTTTCTTAAAAAGTATCGCGATATACCATGTATCGCGATATTGTTCCACACGATAATTAATATGTAATAAAGCCATGTCGTGACAGCATTACTTTCAATATGCATATACACGTCTGCTTCACTCATCCTATAAAATACCCTGTAGTCTTTGAATGTGAGAAATGGGTCTTCATATTACCTTTCATTTCGTTTATTTGGTGTTCTAGGCCATCAGCCCTTGTCAAATTAACAATATCATACCTACAAAATTATTTGACAATCACATGAGGTACGCATGTTGTGAGGAGGAAGAAATGTACCTCACTTAATAAAACAATAATAATAATAATTATATTAGGAAACATGAAGCATGATTACATATATTATATAATCCATGGTATAAATAGGACACTTCATATGACAACATAAATACTTTGCTTGAGCTGTCGAAACAAATGTGTATACCTTTCAAAACAATACGTATGAGATATATAATGAATGACATAAGGAACAAAGGGGATACACATTACTGCATGTCAGGCTGGTTCACAGGACTTCAATGCATGCATTACAAAATTTGAAACAGATAAACAGTTTTGGAGTCACTTTTTAGGAGAGCTTAATTTATGCAAGACAGAATAGGTTGAATAATATAGAGGAATGTATTTTGAGTGCAGAACAACTTACTAACAAAAAGCATTTGGTAAGATTTCATTTATTAAAGTGTTTTAAAAGAGATAGGTTTAAAGACTTACACTTGGCAGCGTTATCAATCTCATGCGAATAGCGCACCATCTTGGCTCTAGAAAGAATGAATGAATGAGAAACACTTGGAGAATACAGAAAATACAGCACACTTCTACTGCTCCCTCAACAATAACCCTATAGACCTTTTTAAATCTGAATCGGCATTTTCCGAATAACTAATTTAAATAAAGTCACATGGACGAGATTCACGTGACCATAATAGACCAATCGTATACTGGAGGAATCTTGACCAATAAAATACTGGACAAATCTTGACCAATAAAATACTGGAGGAATCTTGGCCGTCTGCACAATTCATGCATGGTATGGGACCAAGCGTATGAAAAAATGTTTTCAACCTCACGTATCATACGTGCGTCATTCATGAAGGAAATACGCACGTGTATTGCTGCTTACATTTTTTTCCTGAAACCTGCACCTGATTGGTTGGGAAACAAGGAAAAAGTTTCCCCAGCATTCCATTGGTCAAAGTACTGTAAAAATCACGTAGGGCTAAACTCGGTTTGAAAGGTCTATATTTCTCACATAACTTTTCATTTTCCTGAAGTCTCAATCTACTGTACCAGCCACCGCCACCAATTCCTATCTAATGTGGATATGTCTTCTGCTAATTTTATTTACAAAGCTGTTCCTAATGAAATAAAGGTTAAACTCAAAAGGAAATTTTTAAAGCAATTATAGGCCTACACTCACAACTGTGATACCAAAGTAGGCCCTAGCATTAGGCCTACAGTCACTGACATTGATAGTAAGTTGAGCCCTAACTTCTTCTTTCGATTTGTTTGACTATGGAAACGCAACTTGTCTGTTCAAACTGGGACACCACCCCATTTGTACGAATAGTGTGTTCAGAGAACTGGCAACTCCTGCTGTTGTTTATCTAATCATTTGGGGACGTTAAGCGCTAGTTATTGTCAAGACCCAATTACAAGTACTGTATTTTATCACTAGGACATTTTTAAAGTGATTAGGTTTTGTAAATAATGTGTTTCCAACAAGTCACACTTAAGCAAAATGTATTTTTTAAATGCGATAAAATCACTTCTTATTCAGTCTTGTGAGATTTCACCTCTTCATTTGATTATTTGAGAAAAATGTCCAAAATGTGACTTTTAACTCAAGAAATTTGGCAGAGTTAAGTTCACAAATAGTTTGTTGGTCGCCGTTTTCTAGAACTTTTTTCGAGTGTTACGCCTGCACATCTGCACTCAGGGTTGCTTTAATTTACTAATGGGTGACAAAGTTTGGGATGTGCGCTATCTAAAAAATCAGCAAATAATTATTCAGCTGACCCTTTTCTGTTTTAGAGCTATTTGTGATGACGTCATGAAGAAGTAGCACTCCAATTGGTGTACAGTGAATTGTTGGGCTTTTACACTGTCATGACTGTAATGTCGGTAGAAAATCCATCATTTGTACATCTCATCAAAAAAAAAAAAATAATACTGTGGCTTATAAACGAAGGGAGCAAATGTAAGTTGAGTCAATAAATGTACTTAAGATTCAGGAGTGGTCAAAAAAAGATTTTTCATGTACGGTTTGAAAGTCGCATTAAAAGTGACCTACCTTTTATATATATATATATATATATATATATATATACATATATATATATATATATATATATATATATATATATATATATATATTTTTATATATATATATATATATATATATATATATCTATATGTATCAAGTATATAGGTTGCCACAATGCTAGGAACACCCGTGAGCCTAGGCCCCTTAACTTTTTCTTTAGACATGTTGAAACCCATTGACTTTGATTAAGTGAGTAAATTTATTTTATCTGAATCTGAATCTGAAACGAATGGTTAAGTCGGGCAAAAATCATTCAAGAGGACATAAACGCCAACCGTATAACCCCTTCCCTTATTCTAACATATTTACTAGCGTAAAAAGTATGAGTAAAAAAAATAATAAAATAAAAAAATAAAAAACTAGTTAGCAATACAGGTGTTAGTAAGTTTAGCTTTGAAACAGTTGAGACTTAGTGCATGAACAATGTCTGACGGTAAAGCATTCCAATCCTTTAGTGTGTGAGGGAAGAAAGAGTTTTTATATACATTCTTTTTAGCATAGGGAACCTGGAAATTAAGGTCATGATTATTTCTTGTATTAGTTCTAACGGTGGGGATAAGTTCATCTTTATTGATGGCGACAAGATTGTTATTGATTTTATATAGCATATGTAGCAAGTTCTGTGTTAACATATTTATGTGAAGTCTGATATTATTTAAAAGGTATGTGTATTTGGGTGTTGTATCGTCTTGTTTTAAGCAGGGGCCAACCTAATTTATAAAGCATGTTTTTACACTGGATTTATAAGAGTAGTCTGCCATACAGAACCTGGCTGCTCTCCTTTGAATATATTCAAGTTTATCCACATCGCACTGGTGATGGGGTCCCAGACTGCAGATGCGTACTCAAGTACTGGCCTAACTAGAGCTTTATAAGCAGTGGATTTAACGTCGGTGGGACAGTTTGAGAGGTTACGTTTAAAAGGCCAAGTATAGAGTTAGCTTTCTTGGTTATGTTATGTATATGTTTATCCCATCTAAGTTTATTATCAATTTCAACACCTAGGTATGGGTGGGAGTTGACATGTTTTAGTGGCTGGTTGCATAAGGTATAAACAGGTGATTTAAAGCATTTCTTAGAGGAAATTGACAAGATGTAGCATTTGGAGGGGTTGAAATTCATTTGCCATTTGTTTTGCCATTGTTCAAGTTTGTTAAGATCATCTTGGAGGGTTTGTTGGTCAGAGGATTATCAATTGTTCTGTACACAAGGCAGTCATCAGCAAACAGTCTGACTGTGCTGTTTATATTATCAAGGATGTCATTTACATATAAGAGGAAAAGTAATGGACCCAAGACAGTACCTTGTGGTACACCCGATAAAACCTGTTTAGAATCAGAGATTTCACCATCGCAAACAACACGCTGTATGCGGTTGTTGAGGAATGATGCAAACCAGGCCAGAAGATTTCCATCAATGCCATAGGCGGAAAGTTTGGATAACAGGCGCTGGTGGGGGACTTTATCAAAGGCTTTTGAGAAGTCAAGAATAGCCATAGAGACGTTACTGTTTTGGTCAATTTGTTTAGAGATATGTAGGCTTATGTAGCCTAGGCCTAACGTTAATCGTTTATAGGCCTACTCTAAATCAAAGATTCAGAGCTAATGAGTTGGGAGTATGAAGATTTGTACAATACTATTACTAATAGGACCTAACCTAGGCCCTATGCCTCCATGCACTGTTCTCAAAATAGTGGAGGAATTCATCAAGAAGAATGGCAGCCATTTTGCACGATTTGGGGTCTAAAACTATTCTTGAAGTTGAGGGGATGGAAATAAGTTGGGCTAGGCTGATGTATTACTGGCATTGGTCTTAGTCATATTTGTAGAATTTTCCAGTAGGCCTAGGCCTACTTCTTTCAAAACCACAAGAGGTGACTTAATGACAGGTGAGCATGATTGTAGGCCCCCAACAGGCCTAACGAATAACGAAGTTACTAGGCTTATGGAAAATTGAGAAGCAGTTAAAACCTTGTTAAAAGATACATAGCCTAGGCCTAATAGGCTAACGTTAACGTCACTTTCATCCTTGGCCTTATTTGCAGTCAAATGTTCAAAATACTAGGCTTAATTCTTCATAAAAACTTTTGTAGGCTCTGTAATCTATCGCTAACAAAGTGACATTAGGGTATATTTAACGTTAGGCTAATCAGTGCAACTGTAACTTACAGTGTAGGTTTGCTTTCATTGTGTGAATCACCGTAACATGTACCAAAAATTTGTTTCAACTTTTTCTTATAAAATATATTCCAATAAGAGAATTTAGCGACCAGATACAATAGAAAATCATATAAAATATTTATAAATTACAAAAATAAATCACTGAAAGGAAAGGATTATGATGATTGAGTAGGATTTTAATCTTATTTATCTCACACTAACTCTTACATTTTCACTACAGTATCAAAGAGGACATTGAAGTTAGTTGTGTGGTATGACGGAAGTTAGCTAGCTGTGTTCATGCATGCTTGCATATTAAAATCTAATCAGTGACGTTGACAATCTGACGCTGTAGCAGGAATTGGTACTACAGAAACCCTGGAAGCAACAGGTAGAAACCTGATTTTGATGGAAGAAAAAAATAAAAAATACATTAAACATTTAAAAAACTGCCATACTTAAGCTGGAAAATAACAAAACAAAAAAAAAGTTCTAAATATACATGTCAAAAAAATAAAAATTGGTGAAACAGAAAACGCGAAGTATCTAGGTGAATGATTTTTACCAAAGACCTTAACAAAAAGAGTGTTGCCAAAGAAATAAAAGCGGCACATATGGAGCGTATGATTAAAACAATAAAAAATATGGAGACCAGATGAAAGTCGGAAATGCAGCATTACAAGTAAAAATTAAAATACTAGAAGTACTAGCTATGCCAGCCTTCACATATAAAATCGAAACTTGGACTAATCTATTAGTAACGGAAGTAGGCCTACAAGCTCTAGAAAATCTGCAAAAAAAATGATTTGTCACATCTTCAACTTAAATAGTGCAACATCATATTAGGGACTTTTAAAAGAAGCAGGTTTTTGGCCAATCTTACAAAATATTCATTACAAGAAACCCATGTTATTACATTACTTACTCAACTCAGACGAAAGTAGAACAGCAAGAAAAATGCTTATTGAACAACTTAAAAGATAAAGGCTATCTTGGATGTTGGTATCATGAAATAGGAGGAAACCACGGAATTAAAATTGATATAAATAATGTTCAGAAGAAAACAAAAAGCAAATGGAAGAAATAAGTTAAAAAGGAAATTGCTAATGAAATAGAGAAAATGGATCAAAGAGAAAATGGATCAAAGAGAAAACTAGCAAACTCAGATTTCAACTAGAACATGGTTTTGAAAGACAGAGATATTTTGCAGAGTTGGAAACAATGGCAGAGTTGGAAACAATGGAGACCCTTACTATGATTAAATTAAGACTGAATATGACTAAAGCTAAAGCCAATTACAAGAACAGCTACCCTAATATAAATTGTGATTTTTTTTTGACCATGAAGATAATATTTGTGGCTGTTTCTACTTTAAAAACATTATCAAAATGGATATGAGCAAAGCAAACCTTTATGATACGGACAATATGGAAAACCTAAGGAAAATAGCCTGGTACGCAGAGAGAGTAGAGAGAGAGTAAATGAAATAAAAATAAAGCTAACAATGAACAGATGAGCTTCCCCAATGATCTCCGTACAGTTTAAACCTATGTATAGTAGTATATTTAGCCAACAGTGTTTTACGAGTCTTGCACGTCATCTTCAAATTTATTCTTTATCGACTGTAGGCTTACCTGGTTGTTCATCAGAGTGGACTCCGTGATGAACCACATGAACAAACTCAAGTTCAATTTTCTGCTGTCAAAATAGCGAGAAATACAGGGCTTCCGGGGGCTTCAAAAATTGGACACATATTAAAGAAATTTTCTGCTATCAAAATCAGAAACGCCGCTTCCGCTGATACCGTAAATTTACACATTTTACAGCAAGTTTATGCTGTCACAATCACGAGAAACGTAGAAGTTCCGGGGCTTTACTTTCTGGGTTCCTACCAGGGTTCACCCCCGGTACTGAGATTTGACATATTCTAAAGCAATTTTCTGCTATCAAAATCACGAGAAACGTAGGGCTTCCGGGAGTTTTGTCTCCTGGGTCCCTAGGGCTTAACCCTTACTCTCCCAGCGTCACGGTGACCGTGACAGACACGATCCATTTTCCAATTTCTTTTTTGAGTACCTTCCCAAAATCCTATAGAGCTGCAAATACGTTCATTCAAACCAGTTTGAATAGATCGTTCATAATATGGTTATTTTGTTGGGGGGTTAGATTGAAAAATTTTGAGTAAAATCGTTACCAAAAAGTGCATTTTAAAAAAATGCGGCATTTTTTTTTTTTTTTTTTTTTTTTTTTGAAAGACGAATGTCATACGTGAATATTTTTTCTATTTTTTTTTTCTTCAGGTAAAGTATGAAGATAGTTTGAATTGTTGGTTGCTACACGATTTTTAAGTAGCGAAAGTACTACATTGTAAATGTGTAGTAATAAAATAAGGCTTATAGAATTATAATGATAAATTAGTGGGGATTTTTTGCTTGTTACGATAAACAAGTAAAAGGGACACTAAAATCACATATAGAAAAAAGATTTAGGTCCTTTCTATAACAGCCCGGATGAAATAAATGAAAGCTGAAACATTTCTAAATGGACTGAAATATATGTATTTCCCAATGGCAAAATTGTAAATTTAGGCCTACTGAAATATGTGTATTCCCAATTTCACAAAATCCAAGTTCCATTATTTCAGGGGCCGAAATCATAATTTTATGGGGGAAAGTGGTGTAGGGGTCCCATGTTAGGGCAAAATACACATGTTGGGAGTGCCCCAGGCCCATTTAGAGGAAAATGCTTGTATATAGGCCTAGTACCGGTACATTATTTTGATGCCCCATTTTTTGGGACCATGATCCTTTTCCCCTCCCCCTGGCTATGCCACTGTTGTGGTGATGACTAGATCAATAAAACAATTATTTTGGATCCCTGTATGTACCCCTGTGCTTCCCGGCTGTAAAAGTCTGTCCCCACGGTTACCACAAAATTGTGGGGCAGGTTAGAAACCACAATAACATGTTATGTTATGCAATAACATGTTATGCGTATGCTTGAAGAGGACGAGCCGCCCGCTACTAGCAACCACAATAACATGTTATGCGATAACATGTTATGGGTATGCTTGAAGAGGACGAGCCGCCCGCTACTCCCCAACCCAAGAGGAAGAGGGACAGACCGTTGAAGATGAGCCCAGGCCCCTCTTCCAGGCCTTCCGCTGCAGTCTCGCCACCATCACCACTCAAAGAAAATCCGACTGCAGCGGTAAAAACTGCCTTCAAAACCAGGGAGGAAGAGCGGAATGCTCGGCTGCAGGAGATACAACGGTCGAAGGTCATCCCTGCAGCCAAGACTATCATCTGTGGGAAGTACTGGTGGAGAGTGACCGGGATCGACACGAGGTCTTCGGTAACTGGTTATGGGAAGACCAAACTAAAGTAAGTTGAATGAATATAGTTGCAATTTTTTTTTTTTTTTTCAATTCTATTTGCAGCAACAAGGTATAGCAGAAGACTTTACAAATTTGGACCTTTTCGGCAAACATTTCTTGTGAATTCCATGTGGAATGAACAGAAGTAAGTGTTCAATAGATAATCAGCATAGTCTATCATCATAAAAGTAGCTGTGAAGCTTGTAATGGCTGAAATTGGGTCAGAAATAAACAAAAAACACTTTCGTGCATAATAATTGAGGTAAATGACCTAATTTGCATATCATTTGCATAATTTCTTATTTCATTTTTTGCAAATGATGATGTAAACATCTTGTTTTTCTGCATTCTATTAGTTTTGGACATCATAGAAGGGAAAATGCATTTTTTTGGAAAATTTAGTGCCATACACTATTAGATAGATTATTCACAGAATCGGGGGATAATTTTTAGGTCAAAATGTACCAAATCTTTCATATTTGCGTCATTTTTTTTCTTTTGATTCCTAAAAATCCATGAATAGTATCAAATGAAAGGTCTTTCCAACGACGATTCAGAAATTCTATCCATATTTTTTTGCTATTTAGCCACAAGGCACAAGCGTGTCATAAAGATAGAATGTTTGGATACCTAATATGCTAATTCAATGACCTAATTTGCATATTTGAGTTCGGAAATATGCACATTTTTGGAAAGTTCAACATGTTAGCTTTCATAAAAGTCGAACTTGTTTTGGTACAAATGGAACAGAAAGTGCTGAAAAAATCCTCTTTCCAAAAATTTCAGAAATAGCTTATTCTATTTTTGGAACCTTGGGAGAGTAAGGGATTTAATACAATTTTCTGCTATTAGAATCACGAGAGTTGTTCGCCCCTGGTGCCCTATCAGAGCTTTGCCTGTGCACTTTTCTGTTAAAATCAAAATCACGAGAACTTGAGCGCCGGCAAGACTTCCGGGGCTTCGCACCTTAACCCTTAACAGGGCTTCACCTTAGAGTTAACACAATATTAGGCAGTTTTCTGCTCTCAAAATGCGAGAAATGCAGGCTTTAAGGATTCCTAGGGCTTCGCTGCTAGATTTGACCAATTTTAAGCAATTTTCTGCCACCAAATTTGCGAGAAACATATGGATAAAGCCCCTCAATTTTACACAATATTCAATATGCACATAATAGGCCTAAGTAATTTTCAATTAAAAAACTTCAACTTGAATTGGTGCTTTAATGTGATTTGACGCTGCCCCTAGCTTTATTAAACAAACACTGTATAAATGTGTAGTAATTGTTAAAATGCATTGTAAATTGTCCTTCCATCCACGTTCAACGGTTAAGGCGGTGGCTCTTATATACATGCATACGTACAAGAACATCCTTTAAAAAAGGACTGTCGTGGCATTTTTTTGCATGGATAGTAATACAGATAGCAGTGACGTATCTAAGGGGGTTATTGGTGGCTTAGCCTCCCCTTCACCTCCCAAAATTATGTCGAAGCTATAATATAATTAACTGAAATGAACCATGCGTGTGTGGCATTTTTTGCAATCGTATCGACTGAGTAATTTTGGACCAAACCATTTACAATTTGCACCAAAAATCCTCCCATTTTTGACCAAACACTTTTCATTTTGGCCACAAAATCTTCAATATTGACCCACAAATCTGCACTTTTGGATACAAAATCTTCAGGCTTTTATCAAAACTTTCAATTTTGGACCAAATTTTTAAGGGTCACAATCTTCAACATAGAACCAAACTCCTTTGGATACGGAAGTGAAGTCTTTATAATATCAGGGCCATGCGCACACAATGAATTTTCAAAGCAATACAATTTTAAAACAGGCCTTTATCCATGCTAATTGGGAAAAATTCTATAAAAAATTTTGGGAATTATTTTTGAATTTACAAGAATTTTTCTTCATTTTCAGGAAATTTTCTTCATTATGAGAAAAATTATTTAGGAAATTTTCTTATTTTCTTCAATTTGTGCGAAATTTTTATGAATTTTAAGGAAATCTCCGTCAATTTTCGAGAAATCTTCCTTTTCCGAGAAATTTTTCGCTAAGCAAATTGATCATCATTGAGAAAAACATCTTAAAAGCATTCGAATTATAATTACCATTAAAGAACACCTTATACGCATTTGAGTCAATCACCATTAAACGAACGTCTTATATCATCGTTTAAACCGTAATGTCGAAGTACAAATGCGTTCCTTGTCTTTACTAAAACGAGCAGTGGTGTCGTCCATGTCCGAAACTCGTGCCCGGTGAACCAGATAATAAATACAATAATGGTCACAGACGTCAGAGGTAGGACTCTGAAGCGGTTTGTGGTTGTAAACAAACGGTTTATTTTTCAAGAAACGTCGAATCAAAGAAACATCGGGGGGGTTCGCCATTGGAGTCAAAATATTCCCAAGGACCGACTTCGGGCACGTAAATGGCGATCCAATGTCGGCTCGGTTTCCATCACGGATCCGTGTTGACTACCATGACACTCGAACGTTCCAAAGGTGAATGTAACTGATCTGCGGCATGAACGCCGTCGAACACGTTGCACACGAACCATTGCGTGTAAGCGTCTTTGCTCATCACTTGAACAATATCGGACGTCTCCATCATTTCAATTGGTAAAGTCGTAGATGATTTTGCGGTTTTGATCTATTTCCATGATGTTGTCGAATTCGGCGTAGATAAGAAGTTTGGCAGTGGAAGTCAACGCTGTTGCAAATTTAAAATCCACACGAAGATTTCCTCGTTTGTTGACCTTGTAGTGTTGTCAGTGCAATCCGTCGGGCGTCAGGTAGAAAACGAATAGCGTGTAACCATCCAGAAAATCCGTCGGAGTAATGTTTATGCCCCCATAGCCGTACAAGCGACCCGTGGCCGAAAAAAGTTGAAGGTAACTGCGAAGAGCTTGATGAGAGGCAAAGTTGGGAATGAGCGGCGTGGCAGGATACTGTTTCTCCTCGACATGAAGTGTGAGATAAATCAGTCCGAAGGACAGAAACGAAACGGATTATTTTTGTAGGCGCCGTTGAAAGAGGCCGCGTCCACCAGACAAACCACCATCCTTTTTGGTAACTCTCCCAGAAAAACATTGTCTCGTTGTAAATCTTGGGTTCCGACTGGTATGGTGATATTGCGGATGATGGTGCGTCGGATTTTGTACATGACCAGTTCTCTGTTGAGGGTGACGAGGTCGTTGAACACGTGGGTGTTGCTGCACGTCAGTCTGCGCACGTGGAGAATGGCGTTTAAGATTTTCACGCGAAAGTCGGCATCTGCAGCTCCCAACGTCAAACAAAAGGAATCCTTGCTTAGATACAGTTTGAGTCGTACTTCGACACCCGGTAAAAGCACGTTGTTTTCAGCAAAGTATGTCCGAGTAAAGGGGTCCCATCATCTCCAACACTTTGCTGCCTTTTGTTTTGTTGAAGCGTGATGCAAGTCCCGAGTTGACGATATTGGCGTCAGTCAAATAACTGAAGTCCATATGCCCTGCAATGTCTTTAGAGCAAAACTGAGACTACAGATGTGTGTCTTTGGCTTCGTTGCCGTACTTGAGCAAAGTCTTGACGTTGAATTCCGTGTCTAGTTGTAAAAACATTGAATGCAATATCAGGCTGACAGGAATTACCTTTTCCGCGTCTGCGGTGGCGTCGCAATAGCTTCCGTCTGCTTTGGTGATTTTCACTTTGACGTAAAGTTGGGTGTTGTTGATATTCAGATACTTGCTTCCTGTTCCGGGAATGACGAATTCAATCAAACCCGTGGAGTTTAATCTTCCAAATGGACGGTGTTCGACGTATTTACTGTTTTCGATCACCATTTGCGTCGGAGGAACACTAAACAGCCCCATTTCTGATTTGGAGCAAGGCATGGAGTGGTTGTAAATGAGAGATGACGAAGAAGCTTGTGATATTTTCGGTCTGGAAAACGAGTTGATGGAAGAAAAGAGCCTTCAGCTGAAATACATCTTTTTCGATCGAGAATGAATGCAGGAAGACAAGCTTGACAACGGAGGATATTTTCACGTACCAAACTATTGTGTAGAACATCGTGTTTGCTTGAACTGTATCCAAAACGAAGATATCCATCAAGATTGTGCGTTATGTGGTAAACAAGAACACGCCTTCTTGGGAAGAAACACTAAAAAAAAAAGACTTTTGCAGTTGGTTGCTTTCTCCAGAAAACAAAGTGAGCAACGCCATTGCTCACAAATGAAAGGATGCTGCTGCCATTTTCTTCTAGATCACATGAATATCATCAAAATGTGCCCTAATGCTGTGATGATCGGAGCCTAGATGATGAGCATCGACTTGAAAAAAAAGCCAGGACAAGAAAAAGAAAGACGTTACGACCCTGAGGATCATCGATTCGTCCAAGTTCTCTTCCGCTTTCTTTCTTTCCAAAGACGTTCGGCTTGACGGAAAAGAGGAAGGGTTATTTTCTGTACCTTTCAATACACAGCTCGACGAAAATTATGTCGGTCCTTGGCCTGCAGTCGGAAAGTACAATCCTGAACATATGAAACCTACTTAGCGCAAAGCTTTTCTCCTTTGTTACGAAGGACAGAAGAACAAGACTTTCGATAAGGCTCGTGAAATGTACCAATACTGTTGCAGTGAATAATGTAAACTACTCCGGCTAGGATGCTTGCGCTTCCGAAAAGAGTTTGTTGAAACTACAGGCGAAGATTCCTTCGAAAAATGCATCACTATTTCCATGGCCTGCATGCGCATGTTTTGCATGTTTTGACGAAAGTTCCTGCATACTGATACGATCGCCCTGGTTCCTCATTCCGGATATGACAACGACATCCAATCCGTCAAAGCCCTTCAATGGTTGAAATGGGTCGAGCATCGAGAGGGTCCACAAATGCAGCACGTCCGATCTCTTAGAGGAGAAAAACACATCGGTCCTTACAAAGTAGACGGATGTAATGAGGCGTCAAAGGCAGCCTACGAGTTCTACGGTTGTTTGTGGCACAGCTGTCCCACCTGCTACCCACACAGAGAACATAAGTTTCTGAGGGTCAGAACAACTGTCGAAGATACTCACGTACAGCTTACCCGAAGACGGGACTGGTTAAACAATGAAGGTCTTCGACAAGGCTGGCAACTAGTGGAAATTTAAGAATGTTAAATCAATGAAGAGCTGGAGAGAAACACACAGATGAAAGACTTCGTCGATAACCTGGAACTGCTCAAACCTCTCCATCTACGAGATGCGTTCTTCGGTGGACGTACCAACGCCATCAAGCTTCAATATGTCGTCGAA
The DNA here is from genome assembly GCA_020152595.1 of Chiridota heheva. Lineage (NCBI taxonomy): Eukaryota > Metazoa > Echinodermata > Holothuroidea > Apodida > Chiridotidae > Chiridota > Chiridota heheva. The sequence continues at coordinate 1,616,507 of JAIGNY010002361.1, forward strand.
GAAGATGAACAGATCAAATACGTCGATGTCTGCTCGCTCTACTTTTACGTCAACAAGTATTGCAAATACCTATCTGTCAACCCGATATCATAAAAACTCCGGACACAACCGACGTGAGCGACTACGAAGGACTGATCAAATGCACCGTTCTATCTCCTTGCGGTCTGTACAACCCCGTGCTCCCGGTCGATGTCAAGGAATACTCATATTTCTGCTGTGTGCCACCTGCGCAGAGACTCAGGCCAAGGGACGATATAAATACCACGAAGAACAACGAGCGCTTCACGGGACGTGGGTGAGCTGCGAGTTACAGAAGGCTGTAGCGATGGAACACAAGGTGTTACATATCGACGAGTGTGATATTTCAAGAAGACGGTGCAGTATGATCCTGAAACGGGAGAAGCCAGTTTGTTTACGGCTTACATGAATATTTTCTGAAAATGAAATAGGAAGCGAGTAGGTGGCCAGAAGGCTGCGAAACCGAATAACCGCTTCTCCGGTACATCAACGAGTACGAGGCCCGCGAAGGGATAAGATTGGAATACGCCAACAACGCCCAGAACGAGGGGAAGCGAGCGTTGGCTAAACTGATGCTTAACTCCTTCTGGGGGAAAGTTCGGACAGCAAAGTGCACTTACCAAGACGAATTTTGTCAAGGCTCTTGAAAAATTCTACAATCTGTTGATGGACATGTCGAAAGAAGTGAAATACGCGTAGTTCAACGACAAGTTCACCGCCCGCATTCAATACGTCGACACGGACGAGTACGTTGAAGTATCGTCCAACACCAACATTTTTATCGGAACGTATACCACAGATAACGCTCGCCTCAAACTCTACAGTTACATTGAACGACTGGGAGGGCGCGGCCTCTACTTCGACACGAATTCCGTGATTTACGTCAGCCGATCCGGAACCTGCAATCAACCCTCGGCAATTTTCTCGGCGACATGACAGACGAGCTGAAGAAATCTAACGGCGCCCAGAGCTACATCACCAAGTACGTTTCCGGAGACCCAAAGAACTACGCTTACAAAATACATTCATAAAACAGACGCCATCGCCGTAGGGGAGTGCAAAGTCAGAGGCATCACGTTGAACCATAACGCCATTCAATCGGTCAAATTCGAGGCGACGACTAACATGGTAAATTATGTGGATCCTGGAACCGGTAGAGCCTGGGAAGACGACGAAGAGCCCATCGGTTCCTGTCCGCTATTCTCACAGCATCAGGAGAGACGGTCCGGGTAGAGCTCTCATCAGATCCATTACCAAGGATTACAGACTGGTCTACGACAAACGCGTCATCCAAGCAGATCTTACGACCTTCCCGTGCAGTTATTAAAAGAGCGTCACAACAGATACTCTGGCGTCATCTTTGCTCTGCTGTGTTTGGTCAAAAAGAACATAAAAGAGGTAGATGAAACGTGTGATGATTCATTAAAGACTTTTCTCTGAAAGGCTTCACTTCAAATTAACCATCGGTATTCTTAACGAGGAAAAGACATTTGTGTGGAATTAATTATGGTGGCCTGTGCTTGCAAAATGTATACGCCAAAAAGTCACAGAGTACGGAAATTTTACTGTTCGAGTGATGAAGCAGGATATAGAGAAAAACACTTGGACTTAGTATATTTCATCCCAATTCTGAGGAAGGGTCAAACAGAGTGGCGATGATAAAGATTTTGCGATACTTCAGTTGCAGATTGTACAGAGATGGAGAAATGTACGACTTCATTCCGAAACCTTTTATGCCTGGTTGGAGATAAACGACGTAACAGTCTGTATTAAATATACGTTCATTGAAAACATATCTTTAAGCCGTGTACGTTGCCGCACCAACCCTTCCATGTAGATACAGATAGAGCGCCACCATTGACTTTCTAAAGTCATTGTTTCTTTGCTCGGATTGGTCAAAAAACATGAAAATGAAACACTGCCGAAGTCTAGTTGATTCTTTCATTAGACATCAAAGAAGTGTAACACCTAACAACAATAGGAGCAAGGAGGAGGAGGAGGAGGAGGAGGAGGAGGAGGAGGAGGAAGGAGGTTAGGAGGAGGAGGAGGAAAAGGAGGAGGAGGGAGGAGGAGGAGGAGGAGGAGGAGGAGGAGGAGGACCGCCGGAGGAGGAGGAGGAGGAGGAGGAGGAGGAGGAGGAGGAGGAGGAGGAGGAGGAGGAAGAGGGAGGAGGAGGAGGAGGAGGAGGAGGAGGAGGAGGAGGAGGAGGAGGAGGAGGAGGAGGAGGAGGAGGAGGAGGAGGAGGGAGGAGGAGGAGGAGGAGGAGGAGGAGGAGGAGGAGGAGGAGGAGGAGGAGGAGGAGGAGGAAGAAGAAGAAGAGAAGAAGGAGGAGGAGAAAGAAGAGAAGGAAGAGGAGGAGGAAGGAAGAGGAGGAGGAGGAGAGAGGAGGAAGAGGTGAGTACAGCGACAAACGCTCAGCAGGCCGAAACAGCAACTACTGTCGAATTAAAGCCGACGGAAGAAGTTTTTCTCTTGTTTAAAGAGAAAAAGAATTGGCAGAAATTCTTGAAATCGATGACGGAGGTGGCACACGATTTCATGAAAGCCCAAATGAAACAAGCCACGAAAGTCAACGTCCTTATCAAGACGGTCGAAGAAAGGAAAGGCGAAGTGGAAGAGATCCGGGCCTGTTGATTACAGAACCGCTCGCGAAAGACTTTTTTAAAGAGCTGGAAAAAAGGGTGATGGAAACGGTTAGCAAAGACTACGAAGAAGAAAGGTGATCAAATTACTGAGAGACGTCATCTACAAAACGCTGGGAAGCTACGCCGAACAAGTGAGCTATCTTGCTGTCAAATGCAGAGTGATGGATTGTCTGTGCGACTTGATTCTTGCACAGGAATCTCAAAACATTGTTTTGTATTACATGTGTTTGATTTTTGAAGAAGAAAAAAAACGAGGGCGGAAGGAATACAAAACCGTGGCATGACTCCCACGGTACCACTGCGTTGGTTATGGCAGGTACTTTAAACCTCTAATCAAAATGCTGCAGATACTCTGATGTAGCACAATCATCGTTCATTGATCGATGGAGAACATAAAAAGACAACGTCTTGCACATCGACTTCAGTTTTGAGTAAGAACATTGAATGGCTCAATACCTGCCGGTATCGACAACCACCACGGTTAATTTCCCTAACGGGTTTAGAAAGATGATGTTGACACAGCAGGGAGATCCCATCCAAGCCTACTACCGGTTTGATCTGTCACGCAAGTTTGACAACAAAATACGAAAAACATCTGCCGTCAGAACCCCGTCAAGGTACCAGAGTCAAAGACTAGACAACTATTGGAACTTTGCAACTAAAGACAGCAACTGGGGGGAAAGTAACTAACTCCAAACCCCGTTTGACTCTACGAGAGCTCTGGTATTTCATCGCTTTGTCAACCATTACACGTTGAAATCCCAAAGAGGAAAACTTGGATGTCTAAACCACCTTGGAAAAGAGGAACCACCTCGTATCGAGCCCACTTGGACATTCAAGATATTCTGCGGATATACAAGACCAAAGAAGACGGCTAACATCAGTGGACTACAGGAGGACAGTAGATTGAACAACCGATAAGAAACCCAAAAGCTCTTCATTTTTGACATTCGTTTGTTACGTCCGCACTTGTTCGTCAAGTGTTATGTGTCTGCGTGTATATTAATTCCCCAACAAGCCCTAGGAGGTAATCTTATCCATCGATGAAAACTATATTTCCCCCACCAATCGACCGACCAATGAAAAAATAGGGAGACTAAAAAAAAGGTGGCAGGGTGGTGTGGAGACAGTCGTATGATAAAATTCGAGGAGCCTATACAGTCATTGGCCAATCAGCTATCACTTGATAGCAATGCTGGCTTCTGATTTGTCAATGACATAACAAAACATAACTTAACAAGATTACGGGCTAAGAAAGGTTAGTAACCCCATAAAAAGCCCAAACTAACACCACCACCACAAAAAAAATCAAAGCCGCCCAGAGTTAGTCAAGAATTTATTAATGTTGACTCTGAAATTGTAAACAGGATTGGAGCTAACTACCCACTCAAGCAAACCATTCCTTTCATTGGCAACTCTTAATGAAAAATTAAAACGCCAAATATCTATCCGTCAGAACTCTTTGATCAACTTCATACTGCTACCACGTGTCACATGAGGATTAGCTGAAACATGCAAGAAATAACGGAAAGTCAAAACATCACTACCAGATAGGAACTTCCACACAAAATTAAGGGGTAAACTTCAGCAGCAGACCAGCTTATCCAACAATTAAGGGCATTTTGGTGTCTCAGAATCCTATTTTGAGTCCCAAATCCGCTCAAACTGTTCCAGCGCCAGGGGCTCTACGCGGTCCCTTGGCCCCAGCGTACGTTATCGCCCGGCCAGAGGCCCACTCGTTACGCTGCACTGGCACAGTGATTATAAAGGTCCCACTGAATTCCATGGCCCCATGACATTTTGTATGCAGCACCGGACTTGTCTTATCAGTTATTACCCATCCTTAATAGCATGAGTTGTTGACTCGTGTAGCCGACTTGGACATGGGAAATGACTTATTGTTCAACCCATGGCGCGCTCGCCACCTTTCTGAGTGCAAAAATTCGAGAATAAAATACGTTCTTTTCAGGCGTGTGTACAGAAATATGTTTAAAAGCACCAAATTAATTTTGTATTGTGCCGATGACCTTTTTTTGCTCTGCATATCAATTAATGTTTGTTAAGTGACACAAATATTAAATTTCCTGATTTCCCCCTCTAGTCTGCAACATATTTTTATACCCCCTCCTCCCACACACACACACACATTTAAAACTTAGTGTATCCATGTGGGTCAATAAGTAGTTCACCATGGTCTGACGGTAACTAATTTCTTCTATTTTAATAAAGTTTTACGTCGTAGACTTGATTGACGCCGTTTAGAAGTCACAGATCACAACCGTACAAACGGATCTGTCTAATGATATACCAAAAAAAAAGTTTAAAGCAAAAATGCTTAAAAGGGACTAGTTCAGTGGTCAAACAAGTTTATCTTATATGAAAGAAGACTTAAAAAGAAACAAAATGGTAATGAAAGCTTAAAGCTCTGTCTTATCTGTGAAAGAATGACTGGTGTAGCAATATATGAAAGGTTAGCACCCTCATCCTCACATTTTTAACAATTGTTAATGTATTTTAAAGAAAATGTCTTAAACTTTGTTGCTAATTGAATTATTTGTCTTCGACCTTTCTTCAGGTGGTATATCAATGTACTACTTTCCTGACTTATCCAACGGTATTTCAGCCACGAAATCGCAAGTCAAAATATAAACTGTATAATAAAATACATTTACAGATTTGGAGGAATCTGAGGCTGCAATGTCACAGCTAGTCTGATTTCAGTCGTTTCTACATGAATGAAATACAAGTTTAAACTTAAACAATTCCTTAACCGGTTAAGATTTTTGAATAATTTCTTCACCATTTTGTTTCCTTTTAAGTCTTCTTTCATATAAGATGAAGTTAATCAACTTGAAGAACTTTTTTAGCCCATTGGGGCAGCCATTACCCATCATGCAAGTTCCTTCGTTCATACACTTTGCACAGAGTGACGAAGTAGAATCATTTTGTGAACTTCGATGGCGTTTTCTGAAGTGTGAGAGGTATATGGAATTATGAAGAAACATGTTAGCTAACGTTTATTCAGTACCTTTTTATATGTTTACAGTCCGTTTATGAGAAAAAACACATATATGGGATGACCTATGTTTGACTCACAAGGGTTTGTTGCGAATTGTGCTAACATCCGCGTTGTACGATTTAGTAGCGGCCTTTCTTCTTTGACTGCGTGTACTTTCTTACGGTTAATTTGTTCTTCATGTAAATTTTGTTGTTATTTTTGAGCACGCGTTCATTTAAATAACTTTGATGCAGTGAAATATCGGTTTCATTGTGACTTTCGTATGGGATGTTCTGAACAGTGAACGTATCTGGATCCAACATACTGACCTAACGCTTACAGTGTCATTCGGATTCTTCGGACTGTTTGTGTGTATTATTCGTGTGATTCGGTTTCACCCATTGTATCATTGTATGTACTGGCAAGTATGTCAGGTCAGTCCTAAACTGCTACTGGTAACCATGTATCCAGTACTACCTGTCCATGGGTCGAGTGGTCGGCGACTTAGCCGGCTCCCCCATTCAGCTGGATGAGGAAAGTAGTGGAGATCCAGCAGGACCAAAAATAAAACCTGTCAAAGGGCGGATTAACTCCTTATGAGTCAACGGCCATCCACGGATACCTGCTGCCTTGCAGGAAGATGTTGGTTCGTCAAAGACTACCAGAGTAAACTGTATGCAAACCGGCAGAAGACAAGATGAAACCACTGCTGTATTTTTCCAAGTATAATCATGACGCTCCAAACACAGAATAAGGGTAACAGCGTGAAAGGGTTCCAAAATGGAACACCTTGCTCGGTAGGGACAGCCATGTGCGGCAGGTGGCACTGATCGTCATGCAACGACTAGCTGTAACAGTTTGCCATAAAGTATAGCAACATGGAACGTGAGAACAATGATGCAGAAAGGTAAACTAGACAACATAAAGCAGGAAATGAAGAGAATGGATATCAATATACTAGGTCTCTCAGAAGTTAGATGAAATGGTGCTGGGTCTTTAACATCAGACGGTTACACCCTCGTGTATTTTAGAGAAGACCATCACCAAAAAAGGGTTTGGTGCATTGTTCGATTCTGCAACTGCGAGATGTGTTAAAGGGTTCTGGCCAATATCTGATCGTGTCATAGTGGTGAAAATACAAGGTAAACCATTTAACAATGGCATTATTCAGGTATATGCGCCAACAGATGAATATGAAACAACAGAAATAGAATAATTCTATGAAGAAGTAGAAAAAGCCAAACAACAACTCAAATCACACGATAAAAAGATTGTGATGGGCGACTTTAATGCCAAAATTGGAAACTGCAAAGTGGAAGATATTGTCGGACCATTCAGACCAGGAGAAATAAATGACCGTAGAGAAAGACTAGTTGAATGGTGCAAAGAACATGATTTCATAATTGCCAATACTTTGTACGAAAACTACCCAAGAAGACGTTGGACATGGAAGAGCCCAGGAGATAGAGTCAGAAATCAGATAGATTTCATGATTCAAAAACGGTTTCGAAATTCGGTCAAAACAGCTAAGTCAATGCCCGGTGCTGATTGTGACAGTGATCATATTCCTGTCAAATGTAAAATCCATGTAAAACTTATATCACTTAAGAAACCTAAAAAGGAACCTAAATTAAAGATAAACCTGTTAAAAACTGATCGAGACATAAAACATTGATTTTCGGTTTCAGTGAAGAACAAATTCCAAGTTCTGGAAAGCCTTACTAAGGCTGATGAAATGTGGCAAAAATTAAAGATTCAGTTACAAAAGCAATGAGTGAACAGATTCCAAAAGAGGCAAAGAAGGATCACAAAAAGTGGATGACCCAAGAAATTCTGGACTTAATGGAAACAAGACGGTGAGCAAAGGATGATGATGAAAGATATCATGAAATAAACAGAGTGGTAAAGAAAAAATGCAATGATGCCAAAGAAACCTGGATCAATCAACAGTGCAAAGAAATTGAGAATACACGTAAGATAAACAGTAAATACATGCATGGAAAAGTCTGAGAACTAACAGGAAAACCTACCTGTACACAGACAGGTATCATTAAATCAAATGGTGGTACCATTCTCATGGACAAGGAGGACACCCTACACCGATAGTCAGAATACATCGAAGAACTACTCTTTCATAATAATAGAGGAGAAAAAACCTACCATTAAAAAGAATATGGAGGGCCCACCAATAGTAAAGGAGGAAGTGCAAAGAGCCATCAGTAACATGAAACATGGCAAAGCATCAGGACCTGACAAAATGCCAATTGGAGTTTTTGTGGCTGTTGATAATGTAGGCATTGAAACTATAACTAGGCTTTTAAATATGATATAGGATACAAGAGAGATACCACCAGATATGAGCAAATCTATCTTCATAACCTTACCCAAGAAACCAGGTGCATTAGAATACAAACAACACAGGACCATTAGCTTGATGAGCCATATTACCAAGGTCTTGCTTCATGTTCTAATTTCCAGGATGAGAAATAGTATCCGGCCAGAAATTTTATGAACACAATTTGGTTTTGTTGTGGACAAAGGCACAAGGAATGCAATATTAACACTATCAATGATAGAATTACAGAAAGATTTATATTTATGTTTCATTGATTACTCCAAAGCCTTTGACAAAGTAAAACATGAAGATCTTTTTGAAAAACTAGGTAATTTGAACATTGACGGAAAAGACCAAAGAGTAATAAGAAACCTATACTGGGACCAGAGCAGCAATAAGACTTGAAGGAGATTACAGTGAATTTAAGGTATTTCGAAGAGGAGTCAGGCAGGGGTGTGTTTTGTCACCAGATTTTTCAACATTTACAGTAAAACAATA